>CAEGAE010089605.1:0-33171 GCA_903067095.1 Girardinus metallicus | reverse complement strand
GGAATGTGGATCTTTCAGATCAATTTGAGAAGCAATTTTGATCATATTTCACATTTATCGTGTCATGTTGCGCGGGGCGCTGGTCTTGGTCTTGACTCGGTCTCGATACACTCTGGTCTTGGTCTTGTCTTGGTCTCGGGTTAAGCGGTCTTGACCACAACACTGCTCCAACTACTTCCTGTTGTGTTCTTTGTGATTTGCGCCAAAGGTGGCGTCCATTTGTTGGTCATGTGACTCATCTGATGCCAAAAAGAGTTTCCATCGCAGTTTTGCGAAATAAACCAAATTTGATACTGCCAAAAAAAAAAAGAACACTTTGATCAGTGCCAAAGTTTTCAGCAGAAAAGGTTTTCTTCTGAAATTGGTGTGCTTCTATCAAGCATATAACTTTCAAAATGTCAAATTGCCAGGTAATAAGGGCAACGGAAATGCAGCGTGTCAGAAATAAAAGTTACTGAATGAGTTTGAGCTATTTTGCAAAGAAAAACAGGCATAACTTTCACTATCTGTGTGTACAAAACAAGGAGAGAAAAAGCAGGAAGTAGAGCGACGGAAGATGCACTGAAGTTTTCAGTTGGCAAAATATGAGAAGTATTAAAATGTTCAAGAGAGTTGAACATTTTTTCAGTCTCTTGTGGAACAGCAAAACTTTATTTTAACACACACAATCCAGCTGCCAACACATGGCTTTTACAGTTCAGCTTCCTTGCTTGATGAACTCTAAACGTTTGTAATCTGTTGTGTGGTTTGGAAGAACCGACTTTTACATTTGAAAGCAGAGACATGGAAAAGACACATTTATACCTCACTTTCTGAAGTTAAATTAGACTAAACGTCTCTTGCGTTCAGTCAGTTTAAATTACCAACATTATTTCTATTTGCTAAATCCCAGAAAACCTGTGACTGGTCAAACCTTTCGGGTTTCCTTCCACGTCAGTTAACTGGAGTCACACGTGTGGATGCCTTTTAATTCCACACCTGAAACACACTGCGTTCCTATTTGACACGATTGGAAAGTCAAAACAAATAATCCAAAATATCAGGAAAAGAATTGTTCATCCTTGGGAACTATAAAATATAGTTTGTAAAATTCTTAATTCAAAGAAAGTTACAAAGAATCCCCAACATTTTCTGTCATGTAACAAATGGAAACCATTTCGGTGATTCTAACTGGTTCGGTCTGATTTCACTTCAGACGGCGAGGAAGAAAAAGATGCGCGCGTGTGTGTGTGTGTGTCCTTTTTATTCAGTGTATGTAAATATCTGGTTTCTACGGTAAGTAAGTTTTAATACATGTTAAACTCCAAATCCTTTTCTTATATCCTGGTTCGTTAAGGAAAACAAAAAAAAAAGCCCTCAAATTGAGGGAGGCTGTTTTCCTCTACGGTGTGGTTGCTCTAATTCTGCTGGCTGATGGTGGGAACCGTACGGTGAATCCAGTAAACTCTAGCCGGTGTTTTGGTCTGAGCTTACGGTAAAAGTGCTGTCCTGTTATAGCTCGTAAAAACCAGAAAAACATACTGGCCCAAACACACACACACACACACACAGACACCTACACATAAGAAAAAAAAAAAACAAAACAAAAAAAAAACAGATCCAGCGTCTCTGAAAAACAACTCTATAATTTCACACAAGAACCAACGTAGCTTTTTTTGACTCTGCACTGCAATTCTGGGGAACAGCAGCTGCGCCGCGGGTATCTTCACCACAGGGTGTTTGCACAGACCAGTTTAGGGCTGTTTGTCTCCCAGTGAGCCCCTCCGGGCCCCCTGGGCAGAACAGAACACACTCTGTCCCGGTACCGTCTGGGCCCGACATTACAGCGTCTGAAGGAAGCTGAAAGAAATCGAGTTTGACATGTTTCATGCTCTCCCAGTAAGCTCTATTGAGGTAAACCGGTTGCATTATTAGTGTTTCAGTTCTGAACTGAACCCTAGATATTATTATTATTAATAATAAGCTAAAACATACAGGAATTATTCAAATGTGTTTGCCTCCTTAGATTTTTCTTCAGGTTTTTTTTTCCATCAAACCCATTTTTATGACATAGTGAAAGATGACCAACTCTAACAAGATGCACTGCATATGAATTAATGTATAGTTTTAAACAGTAAAAAGGGAAAAACAAACCAACTTGTTGCTATGAGACAAAGCAATTACCCCCTAAACCTAATAGTCTCTGCTGATGATTTCAACTAAGTCACACGTAAAAGTTTTCAAAGACAGATTGTCTGTTTAAAGTCATGTCACAGCATTTCAGTTAGATTCAACTCCAGACTTTGACTAGGCCACACTGGCTCAGGTATGTCGTGTTACTGGTGGTTTGCCGAACGAATCCCCGCTCCGTCCTCGGTCGTTGTGTCCATGGGCAAGACTGGCTGTGGCTTCATTGTAGCTTACCACACATACATACACACACACCTGTGTGCGTGTGTATGTATGTGTGTATATATATAAGACTGCAGTATAAAGTGCTTTGGAGTCCTCTGACTAAGTAATGAAGAGATATGCTAACGTGATTTTGCCTAAAGCACCAAGTTGTCCAGGTCCTGGAAAAGAGACGAACGCCAGATGACTCTGTCGGCACCGTGTGTGTTTGTGTGTAAATATTCTGTGTTTGAAATGATGCCAGTTACACAACAGATGTGATTAGGGTACACATCTAAAAAAAAAAAAAAAAAAAACTCCATATTTTCTCCAAAGTGTTGGGAACCATCAAGATGTTCTGAAGGCTAATGTTCAATGTACTACCAGTGTTTACTTCCCACTAATGTAGTTTTTTTTGTTTGTTTGTTTTGTTTTATCTTTTAATTTTTTGAATCAACACTGACCTTATTTGGGGCGAGCGCCGCCTCCAGCGGTTTAGACGTGATCCCGGACCATTTTGAACTTGGATGAGTCAGCTTGGATGTGGTCTTGAGAGTAATTTCTGTAACCCAGTTACTTACTGCCAAGGTTTCACCGCTCCTCCATGTTGTCCCCATTTGTAGGGGGAATGGTTCTCAGTGTGGGTTTTACTGGAGACCCAAAACTGTAGAAATGACTTTTTAACCGCTTCCAGATAAGACAGATGCCAACGACTCTGTTTCCTCCAATTCTTCTCAAATTTCTTTCGATTGACTCATAATGTGTTTGCGTTGGAGGTCTCTTGCCCTACTTCATGTCGTCAAACTGGTGTTATGGATGTCGCTTTTAAATCTGCTGGCCAGAAAAGCTGGGCCGATCGTTGTTTAACAGGAACGCCATTGCAATTTCCAACGTTGATAACGTTTTTAGCTTAATAAATGATTCGTTACTAGGGTTCTTGTTGCCTGACTTTTCATCAATTTGTTGATTTTGAAGTGTTTAGGTGTTATAAGTAGTAATCTGTTATGGGACAAATTAACTGTTTGAGTCCAAATATAAATCCGCATTTGCTGATGCAAGTCTACCAATCCCACTTCATTCGGACGCACTAGCACGCCCTTCACCCTTCTCGTGCTTTTTAAACACGTGCATGTCTCTGAGTCCTCCCTCTGTGTTTTTTTGTTTGTTTTTTTTTATTGATGCACACACACACACACCCAGTCGGTCGTCAGTAAACTAGCTTTTATTGGGACATAAAACTGTTTTTTTCCATCAACACCACACTATTGCTTGTGTTCCACACAGAGGCATTTAGGAGCTTTTTTTTCTTTTTTTTACTTAAATACCTCCGCTCTGGCACCAGAGGAATTTGTCCATCACAATTCACGAGAATAACTGAATCACAGTCGTTTCATTGTTTTCCTGGCGCGCTCCGGTGTGCCGAGGTTCCCTCTTAAACTCACCTCACACACCCCCCCCCCGTTTAACGTGCGTCCAGGAAGACGCAACGAGGAAGGCGTGAAACTCACAAACAGCATCACGACGCGCTGAAGCTTTTGTTTGCCAAGGTTTCGCCGTGGGGCGAGGCGCAGTGCAGGAAAACACAAGAGTTGGACGGAGAGAGGTCCGGCTTCAGCTCTGAACTGCTGGAGAAAAGACGGCCAAGAAAAGAATTGGAGCTTTGCACGCAGTCAGAAGGTCCAACAAAACATTCCACGACCAAATTCAGTCTAAACCGTTTCAAACTCCTGATTCTTTACCGGCTGCCCTGATTGGCCGGTGTTTACTAAGACTGGATCTGGAGGAACGTTAGTTTCTAATGAAGCTCTATGGAGCATGGTAGTGGAAGCTGTAACGCTCCACTTGTGAAAGTGAATCTGTTGAGCTTCACCTCGACACGACACGTTCAAAGTGAGAGAAAAGTAAAAGACGAACCTTTTTTCAAACACCTTGGTGACATATGTTCTAGTACTTTATGAGCTATATTTGATTATCGTTCATGTTCTTGTGAGAATTGTGCTCAGAGTTCTTTGAACATCGTTTTCCTGTTTGGAGGTTTGTCATGTTGCAACCACTAACTGTCATCGACAAAAGGAGGCTGTTCCTGTGAAGTGGAAGGAAAATGACATACTTTTATTATTACTGTGATTACTACTATTTAGAAAATAAATATGGACATTTTAGCTTGTTAATGATGTTTTTACACTTCTCCTTAAACAAGACCTTCAACATAATTTCCATTTCTATTAATGTTATTAGAAAACCTAATGAAAAATCTACATTAAGAGTAGAATATTACATCAGTGTTGTGATCGCTTCTTGTTTTGGACTTTCGCTTCACTTTTTCCCCGTTTTGACTTCCTGTTTTTATCATTTCCTCTCATCTCAGTTATTTCTTATTTTGGGATTTGTTCTTTTGCATTTGGTATTTATCTTCATCCTCCCGTTCTAGTTTACTCCTTCTGAGTTTTGGATTTATTTAGTTAGATTAGATATTAGGTCATTGTTTGGGTTTCCTCCCCGTTTCATTCTGTGTTTATTCGTCTTTCCGTTTGCTCCTCTTCCCAGCTGTTTGTCGTTCCCTCACTCGCCTCACTCGCTCCCTTCCCCAGCTTCATTAGCTGTTTGCTGTCTTCACTCCCTCCTCCACATACATCACCTCTCTATTCACCACCGATTCCTGCCGTTTTGTCCCGTGCCGCTCTGGTGTATCCCATTGTTCCAAATTTTACTCTGTTTCCTTGTTTGCAAGTTGGTTTTTGTTGTGTTTTTTCCATTTTTTTTTTCTCATGAGTTCTCCATCATCTCTGCTCTCCAGTCTGGATCTTGATCGTGATCCAGCTCCACGCCGGCTCACGCATAACTTTCAGAGCAGTAAAAATGAAAATCATTTAAAAACTGAAATGTGGACTTAATGAGAAGTATGTTTAATACTTGCTTAAATGTTAGTATTTTAATCTGTCAAACAAGCCCCACAGGACAGCATATTCTGACTTACTGAATACGACAGGTTCAACGCTGGAGTAAGGTCCAGCTGCCATCAAAAATGAAATTTCAGTTTTATTTTACTTCAGAATTGACCTGTATTGTTTTACTTGAAGCAGGATTTTTTTTATGATACAAGACAAAATTTTGAGTAAAAATATAACTCTTGTAACGATAGCGACCTTTAGACAGCAATCACTTCACTGACTGCGGATTATCTTAACTCACTAAAAGATTGATCATTTGTAGATGTTTCTGGCAATAAGATGCGGTCAAAGTATTATTTCGGGTCAATATTAGGTAAAAATCTATTGCGATATATTTTTTGTCAGTGCACCAGACCACTATACACAGGCCTGTCAGCATAGCAAATTTTGCTGGACAATAAATTGTCCCAGAACTTATTGCGATAAACGATAACATTGTTGTTTTGAGACCATTTTTCAAGCCTTATGGGGGAAATGGGATAATGACGCAAGAACACATCGTCAAAGATCAATAAATTTTAAATTCTAATGAACATTTAACACTGGAGCTGAACGACATTTTAAAAATCCCAAACACATAAACAAAACAACAAATAAAATGAATCATGAAGTCTCTAAAGAAAAATTATTCTTCAAAAAAGAGCTGGTTGAGAGCAAAACACCAAACCAAACACAAAAGAGAAAAACTACAAATCATGCAAACAGAAATGATTGAACTTGTTTTAATTTAACGTGATTAATTGACCATTCGATTTATTGCAACAGGCCTAACTAAACGTGATGGGTCAGGGATCTGACTCGTTTTTTTTTGCTTTTTCTTTAATGTTGCTTCATTTCCGAAGTTTTTCCAAACATAATTTTACTGATTTACACCAGTAAACTTTGCTGTAGGGCGATCAGAGGTCGCAGCCTCTCTTTCTGAGTATCTCTGTCTTTCTGTTGCACAAGCATGACAGATTTCAGCAACGGAGAATCACAGGAAGGTCAACCATGTTGTGTCATTTCAAGCGATTATCTGAGTCCACAGTGTAAATCAAATTAAATCTTCTCTTTCTACATTTTTGTCTTTCCGCTGCTAACATCCTCAGATTCAGGTTTTTCTTCCGTTTTCCCGTCTTATCTCTCTCTCTCTCTTTTTATTTGCCGTTTCGTCGCCTCTGCCTCTTTCCCTCACGCTGTCGCACTTCCCCCTCACCCCGATCTGACCCACTCCCGTGTCCTCCTCCACCACTAGATCGTCCTCCTCCGTCTCTTGCTCCACACTCCCGCTCACCCCATCAGCTGCCGCCGTGGCGACTGGGGAGCGCAGAGGAAGGCTCGGGAGACGTCGGCCGTGCCAAGCAGACATATTAAAATGAGAGAGGTGGATAGGAAAATCCATTAAAGGGACGTATTCACATGCATCTAATGTGGCAAATATTGCTTCTGGGATGCCTGAATAACACCTTTATATTCCAATAGGAAGGGGAAAAAAAGAAAAGTGGAGTTGAATGGACAGGAAACAGGAGAAGGCAGTTTTACTGCTGCGGCTCATCCACAGCCTGAAAGAGGTTTTGTGCGCAGTAAGGTGCACAAACAGAGTCCTGCATTTATGGGAGCATTCTGTTCACTTCAGAGGTGACTCAATGATTCTTTGACACTGAGTTTTTTTTGTTTTTTTTTCGTTTGGTTCCTAAAACCGATAAATGTCAACCTGAGATGAAAACTCAAAGCCATGAGGAGTAAAGGTCTGGTGTCACCCAAAGTTCAGCCCAGGAGGAGGACAGAGAGAAGACGAGGTTTAGGGTTCAGGACTGTAAGAAAACTCCTACAACAGATTAGTGACGTGTTTTCACTGATGCCCCATCGACACCCTGACAACATGTCTGCTTTATTAAAGGGGCAGTATTATGTGTTTTATAGCCATGTACAATCATTTTATAACATGATGAAGTAACTACGTTACCTTCTATTGTTACAAAAAAGGCTACATGTGTCAAATATGACTTTGTAATTTACCACCTTGAAATTGGGCCTCTGTCTCTTTAAGAAGCTCCTGCTCTTGCTGAAACACAAGATGAGGGAAAGATGTCTGCATTCTCTTTCTTAAATGTTTCAATATTTTATTACCGTTTCAAACTCCACTTTAATCCACTTGAATAAAACAAATAAAAACATATAACGAGTTTTTTTTTTTTTTTTTGGATGCCCATAAGCCGTTGCCGTGACAGTGGCAACTCTTCCACATCTTAAAAAAAAAACATTTATTACAAAAACAGTTACACATACTTGCAATAACATCAGCAGCAGAGCTTATAAATAAATGTACAATTATGACGCCTTACGTAATAAAATAGTGAAGCAGGGCTCTTTTAAAAGCTCTTGCATTTGTTACATTTCATGTGTGTTACTCTCTATTAGGAGAAAACCTCTGTGTTTTTACTCAGATGTGAAAGTGCTGAAAAGAAGCTACCGGATGCTACTAATTTTTTTTTTGTACAATGATTTACCTCCAGGTCTGCGACATGATTTTCATTTCCCTCTGTCTGATGGAGTGAGTTAAGATCCAAGACACCACTATAGAGTTAAACAATTACACCTCGGCTGTTAGGAGGAATTGAATTACCATCATTATGCAGCGTTGGCCTGCCAAACCCTGCAATTGCTTGGCAGGCCAGCGCTGAAGTGAAAACTCAGTCCGCACTCAATGCCTCTGCTTTCAGGTGATACAACAGGAGAGACAGACGGCCGTAAGGTTACGAAGAAGAAGCACCACCAGTTCATGCTACTGACGAGGTACGTCAGTAGCATGAACGTCATACAAAAGGTAAACTCGAGTTTTGTTTCTGCAAATTTCACAAAACACTCAAATCGAAATGTCTTCGGAGGCAAAACATTTTTTCTTGTTTGTGTTTGAAAGCACATTTTCTCCAAGATCAAGTGTGGTTCTGTTCAGAGATTCTGAACGGTAACTATGAGACTTAACGCAAAGTTGCATAAAAAACCTGCATTAAAAGTCTATTAAAATGCCATTATTTACCGAATGACACTTCATAACAGTCATAAACATTCATGAAGACTCCTCCATGTTCTTAACAGGCGTTATGTCAGTCTTATGCACACCCTGTTAAATAAAGTGTTACCAAATAAATAAGTAAAGTAAAACAAAAAATTGCATTAACCAATAAAACATGAAATGCAGTTTTTCCCCATATATTGGTGCAAATTTCAACAAATGTTATAAGGAACTTTAGAAGACAGAAGTGTCAATTCAGTTCACTTCAATACAAACCAACCGTGTCATCATATTTGGGTCAGAAACAACAGTAAAATGTGAAGGTAATTAAAGAGCAAAACAGTCAAAGTCAGTGGATCACGTAATAGCTGGTAAAAAGCTAAAGATTCATCCTGAGCATGCATGTGGCCACAGTGGAGAAGAACATCAGAAAGCATTGAAGCAGAACTCAGCTTAGTGTATAAAATTATTTCTGATAAATCAAAACTGTTTTAAACAAACCTGTTTACTTTAGATTTTATGTGCAGAAGAAATTCTGCACATAAAATTGTTTCTGAATCAAATATTCATAATATACTCAGATCAAACTCCTAAGCTGTGCCTCCATGTTGTTGTCGTGGTAACCGTTCCGAACGCTCCAGCCCTTTCCCAACCATCCTGCCGTGAACTTTAACATTCATCTCAGTTACTGAGGCCTCTTGAATCGGAGATGTAGATCATAAGTGTTTTGCAACATCTCTGAGCTGTGCACTGTCTGACCTGCTGGTGAACTTGCTGTCCACTTCTGGGATGATAGTGGTTTTTTTCCTCTGAGTAATCTCAATGCTCCGGTTCTTCATTTCACCGCCTTGCTTCAAATCCTCACCAAAAAGCTGCAGGAATCAATCACGTAAATATTCGGCAACTCCAGATTAGTTGTTTTTCAAATGTCAAATATTCCAGTCTAAAACGCAACAGAGTACAATTTCTGTGACTTTATTCTTAAAAGCAGACTTTTAGTTGTTCTTACCTGATAACAGTGACTGTTTCTGTAGAATGTATAGTAGATAAGAGTTACTAAAAACACTGTTTTCCCCCTTTCAACAATCAGGAAACCAGTCTGAAGGTTTGTACGCCCTTTGACCTTTTTACAGTATGTCATATCCAACCACAAACCGGAGGAATTTCTGTGAACTACACAAGAAGCACTTCAACGTGTTTTCCTGCTCTGCTCTTTCTTGAAATTCCCTCCATCAAGAAATGTCACAGATCAGAGTCAGAAAAAAAAAAAAAGGACAGCTCACATCTCTGCAGACCCCACACATCCTGGACACAATTTCTTTAGACTTTCAGAGTCAAAATCACTTTTATCGCCATTGTAAACAAGTTCACAGTCTAGGAAATTGTTTTGATGTATGGATGCAAAACAATGAAATAAAATATGAATATGAAAAAAGAAAAAATATGTAAGTATGTGCAGAGTAGCAGATGGATAGAGACAGAGTAGGCGCCCCAGAGACACTAGCTGTGTTTCCGTGACAAATGTAAGGTAAGGTCATTTTATTTATATAGCACATTTTCAGCAACAAGGCAGTTCAGAGTGTCTTACATGAAATAGAATAAATACAAACAAAACAACAACAAAAAAAAAGAGAAACAAGCAAAAGAAAACTACACTTTAAAATGTTCCAAGCTTTGGTGCACCAATCAGAGGGGACGTCTGCGCCTCATTCAGGCGTTGGAGCAACAAGCTCCGCCTACTTGGGAGCGGCTACATATGCTATGTTTTGGGAAAGTTATAGTTGACTTTACAGAAGAGCTGTGGCTTCAACATGCTGGAATGACACAACTTTTTCTGAACCGTGTGAAGCTGTGAGAGCTCTGGTGGATCCAGCTGCACTTTGAAAACATCAAAAACAAACCGTCATCTTCCAATCAATTCCTGTCGTCTTCTTCGCCACTAGTAACGTCCGGCCGTTACTATGGCGAAGAAATGTTTTCATTGCAGTTTTGGAAAATACATGTAGATTTTGTGCTACCTGGTGTTGATCTTTACCACGTTAAATCCCAGTAAAACACATGAAGTTAGTGGGTGTAATGAGTCAAAAACTGCAAAATCTTCAGGTTTTTATTACCTTGCCGAGATGCTGTAGATGTGAGGGAGCAGCCACTTCTATAACACGTGTGTGTGTGGTTTTATTTTTGACGTTCTTCAGGTAGGAAAGTTTCAGGAGCAGATTTCTGCTCTAATTCCTGACAGCTGGGCCCCCTTTCGTCTTAGTTGCTGGTGAGTAATGAACTGTCATCGGCGAGGGACACATTGGAAGACGGTCCTCCCCAGGTCAAAGACGATAATTAGTGTTGATCACCGGCGCTGTAGGAGTAATGACTGCCTGTCTCTCTGCTGGTGTTTGTGTGGCTCTGCCAACCACTGGATCCTTTCAGCTGCACACCTTTCTGGAAACGTGTCAGGGAGGCAATTAAAGTCTATTTCTTATAAGTTTTGAGTAACGCGATGTATATTTTTGATATCACTTATGCACTGTGACCACACACTACATTGCCTGTAGTGTGTCATGGGGTAAATTTCACAAAATTCTGGTGAAGTGCCACAAAAGCAAAAAAAATCTAAAACATTTTAGTTCATAAAAATATAACTTAAATCTTGCGGCATTTTCACACCTGTTAGTCTGGTAGACTCGGTTTGATTGGGGACCAGAACTGGAACATTTGTTACGTTTTCTGTGTCAAACTAACCAAACCCCTCAATAACCTGTTCTCCACCTGGCCTGAGGTGGCGCTGCACCAAGAACTACTGAAGGAAACGACACATAAACCTCTGAAGAAGACACTAACTGTGATTTTATTACAAATATGCACAAATCTTTGTCGATAATCTAATTTTGAAAAAAGACAATTTTACAATTGCTGCAATTCCATTAAATAAGAAATGTGATTAAAATCCCTAGACTAAGTTTGTTCACGCAATAAGTAAAGATCATGATGCCAACGGATGTAAACGGTTCCATGAGGTATTTTTATTTTTCAGTGTTCATTATCAGCCATCAGAGGAGACATTAAGAACTTCCTTCTTAACAAAATGTAAAGAGAAATGGAGTGGTGACCGATTTTAACAGTCGTAGGATTTCTCTGTTGTCTTTGGCTGACGACCACAAGGCATTTCTAAACTCATGCGTTTGCTTTGGATATACTTACCCAGAATGCTCTGAACTGTTGCCCACTTCCTGCTTTTGGAGCGGACTCCGGTCAACTTACATTCGCATCTGCATTCCAACTGCACCAGAGTTCACTTCAACCAAACCAGGACTTAGATTTTTAGGTGGACCAGAAATTGGGCCAATCAAAGTTTGACAACGCATTCACACTTCTAGTTTGTTTTTAGACAAACAAACTAGAGTTTGACTCAACATGGCTGGTGTGCATGCCCCCTTAAAGACTACAAGATGCAGAAATGGGTCATCTAATAAGAGATTCCTACGATTCCGATTGTTGCTGTCTGGAACCCGGATTCATTACGGCTCCATTCTGTGAACCCGCACAGTGACAACTCCTGCAGCAGACAAATTGGTTGCTTACTGAAACTGCCAAGTCATCCATTTTAGAAACTGGCTCCAGTTTAAGCAAGAAAAACAACAGTTCTGATGTCCCAGGCTTCCGTCAAGTTAGTAAAATTAGAGTTAAAAGTTTGGATTGTTGCCACTACGTTTCCACTTAAACAACTAAAAGAGAAGGAGCTAAAAGCTTTTGCTTCCCCTGAGCCGTATCATTGTGTGCATGGATTTTTATCTTCCGTCTCCTTTTCCCCCACCAATTTGCTGCTCCGCCGTACATATGGCAACTTCCCGTTCAACTTCAGATAATGACGGCGGTTTCACACAGCTTCTACTTTCCATACATTAGCCCATGTGCATCACAGCATTGACAGCTACCGGCCTCAGCGTAACGACCTCCCTTCATCTCCAAAAGCCGGTTCTGGATGCGGATGGAATTGCTTCCAGGATGACATGTGTTTCATGTGGTGCGAGTTCCCACATTATTGATTTACTTTGTCTTTCAGCTGGACTATTTTCAGTCTGGATGTTCCACAATGCCAGGAGTTCGGTTAGCCACACTTTTTCAGAGTGTTCTGACCCAAATTCTTGTGTCTGGTAGATTGTCCTGAATTTAAAATAAAAAAGGGGTTATTCATACATACTCCATATCTGTATTTTTACCTCCTTTGTCTCTTTCAGCTCATACTGCCTCTGTTCATTATTCACATCTGAACTGAAATACTCTACATCTCTGCATTTCTTGCCTCACTTCAATGGCTGCATGTTATTCTGAAATCCCAGCAAAGGGCTGTGTTAGCATCTTTTGGGCTTGTAAGGTTTAATCCCAGGATACTCTGACTTCCTGCTAAAGTCAAAAAATTTACATATTAGGTTAGTTGGTCACTTTGCCCATAGGTTTGATTTTATTACGTTTAGTACCTTCAAAGTGATTTGGTGATTTGGTTTAATCTTTTGAATTAATGAAGAACAATCAGGTGCAGCTAATCCCAGGATAAATGACAAAACATTAAAACCACCTGAGTATTTCTTTAAAAATACTCAGTTTTTTTAAAGAAAGTAGTTTTATGTATTTTCCTGGCACATAGTGACATTTTATAGCATAATCAACAAATTACCTGCAAAATGAAATATGACTTAAATAAAACTCCTTGAAATTTGAGCTGTTTCTTTAAGAAACTCCTACTTTTTCTGAGACTCCGCCTCCAGGAAGTCATCACGACATATCTCCTCTATTAACCCTTTAACAAAATTTTTACCAGCACTGCACTGAGAAGTGGCTCCTATAACGAGCTCAGCTACTGTACAGTTCCACCAGGTGTTTACTAATTTCTTCTGGCTAGTCTGAAGGAGCTGAGTGGAGGAGTTTCAAGCTCTGAAGCTTGGAAAATGCAGCTCTGAGGAGGAGTTTGGTGCTTGAAGGCGGGACTAGGTCCAACCAGGCGTTTTGCACAGCCGAATGGTTGCCATGGAGATTAAAGGATTTCTCAAACATGCATGAAAGAATCAAGACTCATACTGCCAGGTATGCTTTAGATGAGGGAATAACATTATAACATGATGTGAAGCTACAAAGAAGTTGCATCTACATAAAACTGACCCTTCAAGATTTCTTTCAATGGGATTGCATTGATATTTGAGAATGAAGATAATTTACATCACTTTGGAGTTGTTTTCTATATATACAGACAATCGAGTGTACGAGTTGTCCCTGAATGCTTCTTAAAACAGCATTCCCTCTGTCTCCTTAGAGGGAATGGTGCCAACTTATCTGCTGTTGTGCAGCAGTTTAGGTTGGCTGAATGCTACTCCATGCAGCTGGATTTGGACCTTAGCTCATTTCCTCCAGTGCCAGTCATGTTTACTTTCAGCTTGAAGTTGCTTCTGGTCAGTAATTAAGAAAAGTGTTGACAAATATTGGCAAACCTTTGGTTTGATCATTCCTTCTGTCTCCATCATCACCAGCTGCGTTTTCATTACGAATGTCCCCAAAACGTTGACGACGTTCCGCTAAAGTTATTTACTTATTTAAAGGTGTTTCCATTAAATAAGAAACTGACTTAAATTCACACGTGACAATACGTCATTAAAAAAAACATGCCGTGCCATCATCCTCCAACTGCTTCCTGTTGTCGTCTTCGTCACTTCCACCAGTAGTAACTCTAGCAACTTTAATTTTAATGGAGATGCGGCTATTGTGATTGAATGGAAAACCTTAACTGTGCTTAGTGATAACTGGGAGTTCACACCGTTTAGTTTTGGTGTCGGATTTTAAAGTTTCTCTGCAGACTCAGCTTGAACACAGCACTGTATTCATTTGGTACATGTGCCTACAGAACCAACCTGGCTGTACCAAAAACTTCCGGTTCATAATTGTGTACCGGTAAGTTCACATGTAAAAAAAAAAAAAAAACACAGTACTTCAAGAGCAAATTAGGAGCCAAAAGAGTCTGATGAGTCAAATGACAGAGAACTCTTAATTCTCATCATTAGCTGTGAGCTCTGTCTCTCACAGGCAATATAAAGGAGGTACGTTGTGAAATGACGCTCTATCAGGTTATTATTGTTCCTCCTTAATTTATTACCTTTCATGTTCAGACAAGTTATATTGATTCCTTCAGCTGCGATCGGGGTAACCCTGGAGCATCATTCTTCAGTGTTCCTTCAGTGCAACTTAATTACAAAGATGAGTCATTACTCCTTTAAGAAAATTAAAATTACATTTTTGTTCGACGCTTAATGGACTTTTTCTAACCCCAAACAAGTAGTTTTTAAAGAAACAACCCCCCCAAAAAATGTTGTTTGAACAAATCCTTTAATCTCCCGTGGCAACCATTCGAGACACAGCGTGTCCTTGTTACAAGGCGATGAGCTGCTCTTTAAAGCTTCTGCCTCACAGAGCAGCCCTGCCCTGTCGCTCCCCCACTCAGCTCCTTCAGACTAGCCAGCAGCAATTAGCAAACACCTGGTGGACCTGCATGTCTGCTGAGCTCATAATGATGTCGTTAAAGGGTTAATAGAAGAGCGATGTTGTGACGAATTCCTGAAGGCAGAGCTTCAGAAAGAGCAGGAGCTTCTTAAAGCGACAGAGGCCCAATAACAACTGAAGTTAATATTGTGACTAATTGTGCTACAAAATGCCACTATATGCCTGGAAAATACATACTTAATGCCCCTTTTAGTATCTTTTCAATCAAATACTTTTTTATTTTTTCTTGAGTGATTTCTTGGATGAGTGCTTTTTACTCACACTTGCGTAAAGCAGTGCTACTATTATTTGAGTAGTTTTTAGCGACTCCATCCACCTTTGCAGATGGCCTTTAAATCATTACCATTTCAAAGAAAGTTACACCAGTAAAATGTTTTTAAGTGAACTTTTGTGATGTGAAGGTGGCAGATTTGTTTTAGTTGATATATGGTGAAATGTCTCCTGATAAAAACAATCTTTAACTGTCTTTTTTGTTCACTAATTAGATGAACTAATTAGATGACATGTTCAAGCAGTTGGCAGTGCAGAAATGCATTCAGTGGTATCAGGGTGAAATAGACAAACCTTTTTTTTTGGTCTGTCACACACACACGCACACGCCCACACACACAAAAAAAAGCTGTGGAACAAGAGCAGAGTTTGTGGTTGTAATGAGACAATGTCAAAGTGTTGAAAAGGACTAAAGGTAGGAATACTTTGGCAGAACATTGTAAAATCTGTTAGCTCAAAATGTGTTCATTAAAAACACTGGAATTGTTGTGGGAATTGTTTGCTCTTTTCCCCCTCACCTAAAGTAGTTACAGCAGCTTCACAGTATTTACGACTGCGCTGCCAGGCGTCTGGTGACACCTCAAAGATTGCCCAACAATTCTCCTGACGTTCCAATAAAGGACCCGTGTTTTTATTTCGCCATTGCCCTGACTCCCCGGCTTTCCTTTTGAATGCCGGGGTTATCGGTTCGAGCCAAGCCCTTGAAATCGGGCTGCTGGCACTGTCCCGCGTTATTAACTTTGTGGTTTGAAGCAATAATCTCTTTTTTGCCAGGAGCTGCAACGGCAATCTTCATCTGCTGGAGTCGTGCACCGACGCCGGTTCCTCTGGTTTTTAGGACAGCAATTATCGGATGTTGGAAGCATGCAAGCTGCACCGACAGACCGACGTCAGGCGTGAAGATCTGATGCAGCCGAAGAGCAGGAAGCGACGGCTCCTGCAGAGCAATAATTACTCGGTCGTTTGTCTTCGAGTCAACAGCCGCATAAATGCCATGAATTAAACATTTTTTCCCCCTCCTCCTACCCCATTGTTTTGTTGTGTAAACTTTTCATGTCGAGCAAAACAAGGACTAATTATCAGTAATAATTCATCTGAAAGTGGAATGAGAGGAGCTCATGTTTCAGAGCACAGAAATCCGCCTGGCAACAACAGAATCAGGAGCGGTTTGTTGGGCTGCTGGTGACCCGACGTTATCCGAGGGTCCTCTGAATTTTTTATTTTTTTTTCCCATGGAGCCCAACATTTGGAGGGCCTTCGTGGCTCCCTTCACGCAAGCATGTGCAGGGAAGAAATCTGGCTTCCCAACAAGAAATTAGTGGCTGAAATGATCCGCAGCCATGACTTGTGGTTCAGTGTGGCCTGTTGGGAGTTGTTTGGGTGTGTATCTCACAATTATGACGTGTATGTTATAAGGAAAAAAAAACAGCGCACGTGTCATGATTCTTCAGTTCTATCACTTGGTTTTGTTCTGTGAAGAAAAAGAAAATTCATTTATTTGAAAGACAATTAGAACGTCAAATATTTTAAAGTGCGAATGTGTTTTTATGTAACCTCTTTTTAATAATACACACACTTCCTAACTTATCTTTTTTTCTTCTACATTTTGCCACATTGCGACCACAGGTTTCAGCAGATTTTATTGGCATTTTAAGCGACAGATGCAAAATTGTGCATCTTTCCGGAATGGAGAGAACACAACAATCATCCCAAGATAACTTGTTGTAAGAGACTCCGGAGCTCTAAGGGTTAAAATGTTTTTAAATTCCTGGCACTTGTGTTCAGACCCCTCTACCGTAACACCGCAAAATAAAAAGTCCTATAATGAGTAAATCAAGCCCAGATGAGTGTAATTACTGTGAAGACCTCAGAGGCCTCGTTGAGAAAAGGCTTGAGAGCAAAATGTTACTTTTTAAATCCATGTTTTATCAGGTTAGTTGTTTTTATGGTTGCTTCTGGTTTACTGCACTTCACTCTGTGCTTATTCATTGTTGTTCATGTTTATTCCTTGTGTTTAGTTATTCTTTAGTCCATTAGAATTACATTTTATCAATCTCTACTCCCCTGTGTCTCTTTGTCTGCCTCTCCCTCAGCTTGCCTTCTGCTCTCCCTTCTCAGCTGCACCTTGTCTCCTAATTAGCACCTCTACGTTGTTCCAGTGATCAACCAACCAGTATGTAACCACCTGTGTTCCACTCACTTTCTCCTTGCTGGTTTCTCCTACTACGCCCCACTATCTTGATGCACCTGGTTCCTGTTTTCTCTCGCCATGCACGTTTTTTAAGTTCATTTATTCACCTTCTGTCCATCACATCACCACTTCACATCATGACACCGTTTGCTTTGGTGGAAAGATAAATATTGTCAAAAGTATGGGCGAACTTTGAAAGAACCACTAATTTAAAAAAGTACAGCTCAACCAATGTGGAAAAACAAAACAAACAATGCTTTGGTTCCATCTGTGTGTAGAACCAGAATCCTTTCACTTGACCTAAGCACAGGAACGCTATCTCCATTACAAATGTGAGCAAAACTTTGTCGATATCCTGCTAACGTTGAAGAAACACAATTTCGCAAATGCAGTGTTTCCATTAAATTTGAAACATAATTAGAATAACACGTACATGCGTTTGTTCACACGATTAGGTGTTACAAACGTGCCGTACTGCGGTCCTCCCACTACTTCCTGTTGTCGTTTTCTTCATGGTTTGCCCAGTGGCAACATCTGGTTGTTGATCATGTGATTCGTGTGACGCAAAAAAAGTGTTTCCATTGAAGCACAATTAGTGTATTGAAATACACTAATTTCAATAGGACCAAAAAAAAAAAACCACCTCATCTTAGCTTCAAAACTGTTTTTGTTTTGTTTGTTTTTTTCAAAATTGCCGTGGTTCCATTAAGCAAATTTATATTTGCGCAAATATATGGTAAACAGAAAGGCAGCTAGTGAAAAATGTTTGCTCTAATCCAGTGGAAAGGCCTGGAAATGGTTTTTGCTGCTCTCCAGTAGCTCATGTAAGGGATAACAGGTAACTGTGTCAAACCATGTAAACAAAACATTGACAGGTTCTGTGTTTGTTGAGTTTTTATTCTGAAAAGTGGTTAATCACCAATTATTTGGCGTGCCAAGATTTCAGCAATCCAAAAACTTGACGGAGCATGTCACAGTAGGCCGGAGCTCAGCGGCTGTTTACTTTAGAACCACCAAACTGAACCAAACTAACCTGTGGAACCGGTGGGTGGAGCGTCGTGAAAACACAACTCCCGTTCTGCAGAAAGCCCCTCGGATCCTACCTTGCTCTGCCGTTCTGTTAATAGTTTCTCTCCGCTGGTATTTCACACCTGGCAGGGGGAACGTCGGCGCAAATCCCGCAGTCTGCAGCTGAGCTGATCAGCAATTAATATCTGTCATTTCTTGTCTCCCTTTAGCCCAAGGTGTGGCCGCAGAAAGAACTGCTGCTGCTTTCTCCCACGTGTGTTGCAATAAGTTGTTTTGGCACACCTTAAATGCTGGGAAGGAATTTAGACTGATGAGTGTTTAAGGTTGAGTGAAACCAGGTAACAGCATTACACAGGCTTCAACTACACCACTTAGCAAGGGTGTAACAACACATGTAGGGATACATGAGATAAGTCGGTACCTAATGTTTTCACACATTATGCAGTCGGTGAGCATATTCTTAAATATCCTGTAGAAAGAATCCAAAAATATAAGTCATGTTTGTTTTATTTGCAGCTGTTTGGGAACAGAACGCCAGAATAGAAATTATTATTAGATACGGCACTGACCCTTAGCCACCCGAGGCGACACGACAGACATCAGGCGTTAGGGACCGGAGTTTTGACTGTGATTGTTTTCCCCAAGTTGTTTTTGCCAGTATAGCCATGGCTTCTACTTCTACAAGTCCAGCTAATTTATGTTTGGAAGTATCACGCCTAGTTGGGGCTCATACACAGCAGAATTTATAAAAATTGGAAATGGCTAGCTTAGAAACCCTCCTGACGTGTTTGCTGATCTGATCCAGTCTCAGACTTCACCTGAATTCACGCCAGGCAGAGACTCATGCTACTTCGTGATGAATGACTTTTCCCTTTACACCGGAACAGACTTGAACACAATCCTTTGGTAAGCTAACTGTAGCGTCGCACTCTCATGTCATGAAGCAGCTCGCCTGCGGACCACCAGTGGTCCGGGACCGCAGTTTGAGAACGACTGATCTAATGCAGGTCAACCTCACACCGTTATAGTTATTAATCCAAATTGAGGCTGAATATTTTAAACTGTACTATTTTAATCTCCACTAGAGCCTATAAATATCTATATACAATATATTATATTACAATATTTTGTAAGCAATAAATCTACACTTTAATCACTCGCCTGCTTTTAGTTTGACAGTGCAGTATGAAAGTGAACCACATGGCCGAAAATGCAATAAATGTTGCAATTTTGACCCCGAATCAAACCGAGCCACAACACACACACTTAACAGAAACAAAATATCTGTGTGTAACTGTAACAGGATTTTATTTTAGCAATGTTATGGATGTCCAGCGCGTCAAAATATGTTTATTTATTCATTAAAATTTATTTTATTTAGTTAAGAAGTTGTTTCTCCAGACATTTATTGGTGTATTAAGTTATGCTGCCCTTAACAATTGGTGGTTACCATAGCAACCAGTAACTGCCTGCATCTCCCCCACTTTTTCTGTTGCCTTTGGTGACCTTCAGGTGCAGGACACTTTGGAAAGTAGCATTGGACCAACTATTTTGGAGTTCGTTGGAGAACTTAGAGGAGTTCTCAGCTGCCATCCTCTCCACATCTGGGATATCTGAGCCAACTTTCTGTCCTGAATTGTTAATGTACCCACCTGGGGAACAGTTAACCTCAAAGACAATGGTAACTCTACCATTTAGAGACGGCCTTTTTGATAAATCAGTGACTGTGACGTCTCTGTCAACTCCGTTTCTTTCTGGTAATTGAAAGACACTCGTAAATGTGCCTTTCAGAGAACTCTTCTCTGGCTGTGCCAGAGATGGAATCGATGAAGCCAAAACTTGTGCTGTCAGTCGCAGATAAATCTTCCCCAGCCGGGTTAGATTTTTCTTTGGGAACAATTGGGAAATCGTTCCCTACGGCTGAACTCTCCCACTTGAGATTGGGTTGTACCGTTGTCTTTGTACAGCCACTAATATTGCTTTGACTGTGGACAGTCTGACTTACATAACAAACCTCCCCAGCCAGGTCAGTTTGTTCACAGACAGTTTGATCCTTAGTACAGTCTTGTGAGGTCTTAGTCACTTCAAAGTCTGTGGTCCCATAGTCATCCATCACTTATTTAGATCAAACCTCCCCAGCCAGGTCAGTTTGTCCAAAGTCGGCAGGTCAGAGTCTGAGGGCCTACAGACATCGGTCGCCTTTTCAGAATAAACCTCGGTTTGTTCTTTGGTTTAAGATGAAAATCCTTTCCAACACAAATTGCTCTCATCATCCTGACAGCCACCTTCATCAGAATCCTTCCCAGGACAGTAACGGTCACATACTTTCTTCAAACCCGTGGTCACCGTGTATCCAAGGCCGAAACCGAGCGGGAGAAAGAAAGGGACGAGCACCTTCGAAATACTGAACGTCCTTAAGATACACAACACCGACTCTCCAAGAACCATCTGGATCCTAACTGATGCAATGAGATTCAAGCATTCAAGCACCAGAACGTCTTTGAACTATTGTGCTCATCATTGAGCTCACTGTACTTCTGGGGCAACGTCTTGCTTCTGATCGTTGCTATGGAAATAGTTTGCCGGTCCTTACGACTGACTGCTTCTATCCATCACTAGCTGAATGGGTAGCACTGTTTCCACTGCAGTTTGGCGAAATAATCCAACTTCAATTCGGCCCAAAAAATTTAATAAATGTCAGATGTCAAATTGCACAATTACATGATTGATGGAAACACAGATGGTCTTATGCTAGAAGGTGAACATCTTCCCGAGATTCAAGGCCTTTGCGGCCACTTAGAGGTTTACTTTGTGTTGAACTTTATCAACCTTATTATTGTTCTCCCCACAAGAGGACCATGTTTAACCTTGGACATCGTGTGTTCAGGGTTGTATTGCTTTTTGTTTTACACATGCTGTGTCGGACAGAGCGGAGCGAAGAGGCTGCTAGTTTGCCTTCACAAAAACCAGGAAATTTAATTCTGGTCTCATCTGACCAGAGCATGCATTATTTCACACGTTTACTTGAAGTTCACATTATGCAGTAGAATATGTCTCATCAACAAAGTAAATTACTGGGAGCACTGTGTGCACAGCTTCAGTATGCTTTCAGGGCTTATCATCAGAAGAGTAACAACTTCCTTGTTCTGTGGCTTTCAGTCGTAGGATGAGTTGTGACAAGATTATCAACTGACATAATCACAGATTTTGTCTGTTTTGTGCTTATCTTGCATAAGCATTGCTGAACACACTGCAGCCCATTAAAAAAAAGAAAATGATAGTGTGAACTATAAGTAAAGAGATGGTGGCAAGAATGTGTTGTCATACAAAGTCAAATAAAGCAAGAAAATATGAGGCGTCGGAGTTGTTATGAACAGCTTACTAAAATGTCTGAGTATAGCTGAAGCTGCGTTATTGTTTTAGATGAGGTCGATATGGTCCGATACTCGTTTTCTGGCTGACATCAGACTGATATCCAGTATCAATATCGGTCCGGGACAACAATAATTACAAATATGTTGCAGTTCATGGTATAATCAAGACAAAATATAGCAAAAAAATCAATTTGCGTGAATACTTCTGCATCAAATAGTTTTTTGGGGGGTTTTTCTAGACTACAAGATGAATCGTCTGGACTCAAATAGAACAAAAACACTGGAATCTCTGATCTGTAATTGGGGTTTCAAAAACAGATGCTTTGTCGAGACATTTTAAGTGAAATTTTTTTATTGAAAGAGCACGCCCAGCTTGAGCAAATTATAACTAAATAAAGGCAAAGATGGGAAGAGGCAGGCCGAAATGGAGAGACACTTGTGAGGCAGATTGGAGTTCGTCTTTGAACAACAGTAGTCAAGCAGGACTTGCTAAATCCCCCAGGATTCAAACGTAATACCGCCACGGCTTTGAAGAGGGTCGGCCTGACGGACTTAAACACCCCGTCTTCAAAGTTGCTTTTTGTTTTACACATGCTGTGGCGGACAGAGCGGAGCAAAGAGGCTGCGCCGAGCGCTCAGCTATGCACTTGTGAAAACACACAGACCTGAGTGCCAGTGATCTCACTCTGGGGTTTTTTTTCAGTCGAAGTCTGGATGAGACTGAGGCAGAGATAGACAGGAGTGAGAGTGAAAATGAGGGAGTTGATATTGAAGAAGATTATGGTCCGGGACTTAGCGGCCCATCGAAAGTAAGACCTGGCTCCTTTAGAGGTTTAGGTGTGGAGTACGGAAATCCTGTCCAAACAGACTATCGTGAGAATGGAAGGCCCTGCTCTAAAAGAGAGCGAAATGATGATATAAGATTAGTTTAGTTCAAATTGAGTAAAAATTCCCAGAATGTTTAATACAGTTTAAACCGGAACAGCATACTGAAACACACGAACATCTTCAGTCGTTTGGTCAAACACGTAAAAATAACTTTAATTTGTTCAGTCAGTGCAATTAGGAGTAAAGCAGGCTGTGTTAAATAAATAATAAACTGAAACTTTATTCAGTTTATTATACTATGGTCAACCTATTGACCAACATAGTCAATAAGTTGACTACGTCGTAAAAACTAAACTGCAACAAATCTTTCAAATGTTTCAGGAATTGAAATTATGAATTCTAAATATAATGTAAATTAATAATAAAACATGATGCTGCTGGAGTACAAAACATAGGATTAGGCTGAATGAATGGACCTGCTGTTACGGATCAGGCACATTGACACCAATACCCAATCTAGATGGGTTTTCTTTCGATATTGGTACCAATAAAGATATTAATGTCAGATTGGGTTTTGCTGACAGCTGTAAACAGGAGTAGGAACAAAGAAAGGGTCAGATACCATGTAACTGATATGAATAGAAAGCCTTTATACCTTTTTCTTAACGGGACTTGGATTTTAACATTTGACTGTATTAAAAAAATAAATAAATAAAAAATGGTCTTTCAAGTCAGATTTATACTAATACCAGGTCCGTTTATTTGAACGTTAGATGTGTACGGACGCATGTTTTAATGCAGCTGTTCACTGCGCTTCCTTCCAGTCGTAGAATGTTCGAAGAGGGTCTTCAGACAGGCTGTAGCAGCTAAAAAGTGTTTGTCAAAAGCCTGATTGTTGTACAGTTTAAAGAAAAATGAAGGCTTTCAAATCACACTTCGCTCATTTTCTCAAATCCTTCAAAGAGAGTCGTTTGCCCAGAAGTGCTCTCAAAGCTCTTTCTACTACTGTGTGTTATTTGTGGTCTTCTATTTTGAATGCAGTCTATTTAAATGTGGGGGTGCGCATGTGTGTGTTTGCTGTTGCCCACACAGAAACACTCAGGTTACTATGCTGCCATAATTACGCTCCCTTACTTTTAGCTGTCAAAATACAAAATGTTTTGGCTCCTGGAGGACAGCAGAGGTGGTCACACTGAACAAAACCGCTAAGCAGACGCAGCGAAGCCATGTTTAACCAGAGCAGCTGGCTGGGGCTGCAGTATGCCACCGCTGACAGCAGGAAGGAGCATGAAATAGACTACCATAAACTCTGGAGAGACAATAAAAAGAGAAGCGGCGAGGAGATAAATATATTGATATATAAGCTGCGTGTGGAGAGGCAGGGGAACAAAAAGGAGGCCTGCGAAGACTTGACTTTGAACTCGCCCTCAAAGAGCGCTTTTGAACATTGTTTATCACTTTTTAGATTTCCAACGGCAGACGGGCAGACATCAGCGGCAAAAAAAAACAAAAAAAAAAAAACAGAAAGGCAACGAGACATAAAAATCAGGCAGAGAGCAGAAGACGCACAGACAGAATGAGAAACAGACAGTGGCAAAAGGATGCGGCTAACAGGAGCTAATGTTGGCTAACGGGAGCTAACGCGGCACTAGTTCCCGTTAAGCCATGACTCAGTGGAATTTACTAAATTTAATTCTGAACTATTGAGTCAACACAAACAGAACTACTGATGCCGTTTCCAAATTACTTTAACCCTTTCATATTATAATAGTTTATGTTATAATAGTGGACTATACGTTTTCACACATATATTCCAGACTGATTGGGGACCAAAATCTGCAACATTTGTTGCATTTTCTCCCGCCCTCGTCTGTGGTGGTGCTGCATCAATAACCAGTGAAGGAAATGACACAAAAGTCTATGAAGAAGACACGGAGCTCAATTTCTTTTTTTCACAAAATCTAGACAAATATGGAGTAGCATGAGATTTTAGCGGTTTTAAGATTTCTCTTTTGCCTTTGGCAAAAGACTACAAGTCATTTCTCCTGCGATCACTGGACTCACGTGCTTGTTTTGGTTGTATTTACCCAGAATGCCCTGCACTATAGTACGCTTCCACCGAACTGAAACCTAGGTTTTAAGGCTGACCAAAGTTTGCTTTTTTTGTTCGATTATGTACTCGTACTTCCCCAAATGAACTGGACTTTCTATTCAAATGAACGAGAGTCTGATTAAAGTGGACTAAACATGGGTAGTGGGAATACACCTTAAGCAGCTGATTAGGTCCTCCACAGCACCAAACTATCATTATTTTTATAATTGTTACACATGAAATAGGTTGATTTCTTCCTGCTGTTGGCAGTGTTTATTAGGTGGTGTTACTTTCAAACAGTTTAAATAATATGGCACACTTAAATCCCACTCTGTGTTGCAAAATCCAAATATTTTTTAATTTCCTATTTCTGTAAGTTTAAAACTATCAGCCATAAAAACACTAGTATGATGTAATATAATTACTAATGATGTAGCTTAAGAATGATAAATCATCTGGTGCTGGCCTGTTGGTATGGAGAGGCCCCCCCAAATAAAAATTTGCCTAGGGTCCCAAAAAGGTTTGGCCCGGCCCTGGTGCTTGCAAAGTGGTGTAAATTGTAAGTTGTCAAAAGCTCAAGAGCTATTCATCCTCTAGAAGGTGTATGTAATTTATTGCCTTTTAAAAACAAATCTAACCTTTTTTGAAATGTTTTTGATATGCTTATGTATTTTCTTTGCCTCCGGGCGCATTAAAGTCCAATTTCCAGCCTATTTTAAAGGACCAATCCTTCTGTTTCCAAGGTAACCAGGAGCTGCCATCCAACTAAACCTCTGAAACGATGCAATATAAGCATACATCTTTTATATGGATTTACAATTAAAGGAAATCCAGTGTTAATCACACCATCCCCCCAGCGGGAGGCTGTGGAGCTGATTGTGATCATTGTTGTTGTGATTTTGGTTTAATCAGATGTGCAGCCAGCTTACGATGGCTGTTTGCTGAGGCATTCCAGTTATACAAAATAATACATTATTATGTAAACACTGCCAATGAGTGGTAAAAGCTTTTAGAAGCACATAATGTTTCCAGGTGTGCTGGCAAGAAATGTCTGAGGAAAAATCACCGCATTAGCCAGAGAGTGATTCTCCTCCGTGTTCAGAGGTGTAAACTTTTCTCTTTCTCAGTGATCACATGGATCCAGACAGCAGCTTGTTCTGGATCCAGAATCTAAGGACTGTCACATATCTGGTTTAACTCTTTTCAGGTTGACAGGAGGCCTTGGAATCTATACTATCACGCCTCTGATGTTAGAGCTCAGCATGGGAGGCTTGTTTGTTTATTTATGTTCTATTTGGCATGATACTCTATTTTCTTTATGTTGTGATAACCCCAAACCCATCAATTAGAAGTCACATTTTCACACAAAATGTTTCTTACAGTTCAAAACATTTGTGGTGTGGAGTGTGGAAACTTCTTAATGTTTTATGATTTGTACAAAACCCATAAAATGTCATGTTATAACATTATTCCCTCATCAAAAACTTACCTGGAGGGATGCTTTGATTTTTTTTCATTCATGTTTGAGAAATTCTTTAATCTCCATGGAAACCATTCAGCTGTGCAGAAATGCCTTCGAGAAGCAGCTCCTCCTCAGAGCTGATGTTTCCGAGCTTCTGCCTCACAGAGCAGCTCCTCCACTCAGCTCCTTCAGACTAGCCAGCAGCAATTAGCAAACACCTGGTGGAACTATGCATCTGCTGAGCTCATTATAGGAGCTACTTCTGAGAGCAACGCTGGTAAAAACATTGTTAAAGGGTTATTAGAGGAGCCATGTTGTGATGACTTCCTGAAGGCGGAGCTTCAGAACGAGCAGGAGCTTCTTAAAGAGACAGAGGCCCAATTTTAAGGTGCTAAATTGCAAAGTCAAATTTTTTAAGTCATATTTTATATATATATATATATATATATATATATATATATATATATATGGCATTTTTATAACAATTGAAGGTAACATAGCTATTAGATTCTGTTATAAAATGACAAATGCATGATACTGCCACTTTAAAGAATGAAAATCAGTGATAGGCCAGGAAACTAATCGCTGCTCCCCTAGTTTCTAGATTTTTGTTATGTCAACTTTATTTTTTATTTTTTAAGAATATCACTACTGCTTAAAATATTACTAAAGGGGTTTAAATCTCTAAAACTCTATATGTTAGTATATGTTAGTTTTTCTCCAGATGCTCCAGTTTTTACCACACATTTCTAGATAATTCTTAAATAAACCTTAAGCTCATTGTTGTGTTTCTTTCTTGGCCCTTTGACTAATTATAAAGTTTATATTGCCAGAAAGAGGAATCTCAACGTGAGTATTGTTTTTACACGACTACAGCGAGTAGCTTTATGCATATCAACAGTGTCGAGGTCAAGGCAGCTTTAACAGTTTGTTTTTTCTTTCACACTTCATAACCCTGATTTTTATTTCATTCGAGTTAATCCATTAAACCATATTTCTTTGCCAACAGGCGTCAAAAATGCAGTGATTATCAGAGTCAAAGTGGCCGTTTATTGCCCGTGATTAAAACACTCTTTGTAAACTTTGCAAAGGAAAAAAAGTAATGGTTGTTTTAAAGAAGAAGTGTTTCCTTTATGTAAGAGCAGAACGGTCGGACTTCGCTAAAGCACCTAGTCTGTGTGACTGACGTCTTAATAAAGCACAGAAACAGCACAGGGATTAGCTCTTAGCAACAAAGATGGAGACCAAACCAAACAGCAATACACAAAAGTTTCACTCAATGAATTACCAGGATAATTATGTAGACGCATTATTAATACCGGAGACTGCATGACGCGTGTTTACACTGGCATACGCATGAAAATCGTCCTTCCAAGTTTATTTGCAATTTATTTACTATGAAAACCAGACAAGATTTTGCTGACATCGCTGAGCCCACTTTGTGATGTTTTGTCAAGCCATCTTTTGCTTTCAACTCTGTCTCTAATTCTGTATTTGGAGAAACGTTTGAGTCAAATGTTCGTCTCCTCCCCGTTTCTCTGACTGACGCCGGTTGTTCTTTTGCTAAGCACACTTTCCCACAACGTAACCCATAAAAGCTGAGAATGTGCCTAATCCTGTCCACTGTTATGACACATGGTCAGCGGCTTAAGTGATCCGGAGACATCTTAAGATCTCAGTGAAAGGTTATTCCAAAAAAAAAAAAAAAAAAAAAAAAAGGGGAGCGGGAAGGTAAATAAAGGAGACAACGTTGGGCAGATCTGGGAAAATATTGGCATGGCTGACCTTGTTGCTAAACTGATTGAAGCCGCTAACATCTCACAGATGTTTACCTACCAGAAGCCCACCTAACCACCAAACAGGGGCATTTCTGTAAAAATGTGGAGCTTTGCTTTGAAAATCTTTGGTATCTGATAAAATGAGCCTCATGTTCTAATTTATTAAATATGTCTGTATGTGGAGACATGTATGCATTTCACTTAGCTTTTAAGGCGATAAGGGAAAGCAAACCTTGAGCAGATAAGCGTAACCCAGAGCAGACAACAACAAAGTTGCCGTGGTTTATCCTCTCGGGCTTTCCGTCTGTCAGCCGCGCAACTTGACAGATTTGACAATGCTGGCAGTCGTTTTAGAGATGTCGGCGTCAAGATAAGGAGCTACGTTGTTCAGGGAATGCATGCAGGAAAATGTAGCTTCATCCTTTTTCCTGAATAACCTCGATAAACGTCTATCTCATAGAAACTCTGCATGCAGATTGCTCACTCTGCAGCAGACCTCCTGCAACAGGCTCGTTTTATAATATCTAGGAAGCTGTCCACTCTAAAAACATTTATTTGAAGCATATATTTATAGGCTTCATGAAGTCAAATTATTATTGAAAAAAAAATCCATTTATTTCAGGAACATTATCACTAAGTGAAACACATTGTTTGGATGGATTACACAAGTAGAAATTTAAAACAACATACAAGCAAGATGAAGATAAAATCAAGAAAATGGAAAAGAAAAAAAAAGTAATAATAATGGAGACGATTTGACTTTGCTTTTAACAGCCTGATACTGTAGTTATTAATGTAAGGCCGAGTGGGGGAGAAATACACCCTGATGGGTGTTTGAAAGCCCTTATTTAATTTAACTATCATGATTTCCCACTTCAGATTTAATTTAGAATATTACATCAGATCCGTAAAAAACTGTTTTAGTACAGAAATGTGGCCTTCATTAAAAGCATGTCTAACGTTTAAAGCTGCAGTATGCAAGTTTTACAAAAATGTGTTTTTATTCCATATTTAGAAGTGTCACAATGTCGTGACAGTATGAGAAGAGACAGATAGTATATGAAAAAATGGAGCTCCTCTGCCTCTTCTCAGTGATGCTTTTGCAAACACACACTACTTCCTGTCAAAAACAACCAATCAGAGCCAGGAGGAGGGTCTAAGCGCTGTCAATCAACCTCATGAACTGCTAGATGTGCTAATGGGGAAAACAACAACAGACCGGCGGCCTCAACCTGAGCACCAATCAAATGTGACATCAGTGATGGGTCGGATGCTGCTATTGGTTCAGACTGGAACCAACTCTTACTGCGGAGAAGTAGCTTTCAGCCATTCAGTCTCAGAGCAGAGTGTAAGCTGCATGAGTTGCCGTCCAAAGACCGTAAAGACTCTGAACTCTAATGAAAGAGACGAAGTGCCGTCTCAGCAGAGATGCGGTTTAAAGAGAGACGTCTCTAATTGACGTTTGGCCCCTCCCCGGCCCTCGGCGGGGTTGGACACACTACTCTCCGTTCCGCCTGCTTTCTCTGTAACCAGCGCTACACACACACTCCGTCGTGAACTTGCATTCACACACTCTGCTTCACTTGCCTGCGCATGGCATGACAAGCACAGAAACACCCACTGCATGTTTCACCTCATATTGAAGAGAGATGCACACACACTCCCAAATGTAGATACACACACATTTTTCTTTTTCTCAGCCACATCACACAGACGGGGGAAGGAGGAGCCAGCACTAAAAGACTTGTAATTTGTATTTTGCCAACAAAGGCTGGATTATCTGGCAGTGAGCCTTGTTGCAGCTGCTACTGTGTGTGCGTGTGTGTGTAACAGGGAAAGTGAAAGATGTTAAATAAAAAAAGCATTTGAGATGGAAACACTGTGAAAGGGGCAGTATCTTGTAAAATTTTTGTAGTTTGTTTCCTCAAAAACTAACCTGGAGTGTTGCTTTGACTCTTTCATGCATGTTTGAGAAATGCTTTAATCTCCATGGTAACTACTCAGTTTTAAAAAACGCCAGGATGGACCTAGCCCCTCCTTCAACAGCGCAGCTCCTCCTCAGAACTGCAGTTTCCAAACTTTCGAGCTCCCGCCTCACAGAGCAGCTCCTTCAGACTAGCCAGCAGCAATTAGCAAACACCTCATGGAATCTGCTGAGCTCATTATAGGATCTTCTTCTCAGTGCATTGCTGGTAAAAATGTTATTAACGGGTTAATAGAGGAGCCAAGTTGTGTTGACTACCTGAAGGCAGAGTTTCAGAAAGAGCATTAGTTTCTTAAAGAGACAGAGGCCCAATTTCAAGGCGTTAAATCATGAAGTCAAGTTTCTTTTAAGTTGTATTTGATATATGAAGCATTTTATTACAGCTGAAGGTAACATAGTTACTTGATTGTGCTAGAAAGTGTCACTATGTGCCTGCAAAATTCATAATACTGCCCCTTTAAAGTGAAGGAAAAGGTGTAAAAAGTAAAAAACGTCTACACAAAGTGTACATAGGGGTGAACGGAGGGGTGTGTGTGTGGGCGTGTGCAGGGGTGTGTGTGCGGGTGCGTGTGTGTGTGTGTGTATTCGTCATCACCTCACCTTCCACAGTTTTCTGCATGACCGAGCTCATTTGAGCCAGCTCCGCCTCACCTCGCCCGGACCCAGACCTCTGCTCCTCAGGCAGGCCACGGTGCCGAGAGGTCGAAGGGCGGAGGAGGGGCTGCGACGTGCGCTGGAGTCGTTTAGCTTAAGATGGAGGAGATAGCTCCAAGCTGTGGGCGGCAGGGGGTTCAGTCGGGTCCAAATAAAGTCACCAAAGTGTGACAGGTGGAAAGAGGGTGAGCTAAGAGCTTCAGTTCCCAACTTCTCCATTCACAGATTTAAGGAGCAGCTGAATCAAACGTGCTCCCCAGTGGCCAGCATGAAGGCAACCCAGCAGCAGGCTGGTCAGAATGAAACAAACCCATCACTTCACAGCTGTGTTTGCTTCTTTCAGAGCTGTAGAAACGCAACTTTAAACGAGTAAAATACCTCCTGACTTCTTTTAGGGGGCAAACCAGATACAATTACTCAAGAAGAATAAGTTCTTGCGTAATTGCAGTTTTGGCTTAAAATAATTAGTGATGGGACCCAGTTTAAAATTTTAAACAGGCCCACTAGGAACATCTTCAGAGCTTAATTCTAACCCTGGAAGATTTGTCAGCAGACTTGAAACTGGAGCAAAGTTTCCCAATTTTATTTGTAAAAAAATTTTTAAACTGCAGTATGCATCATTTTCCTTTAGCGCCTCTTGTTACTGGTCAGTTACATAAAGTCCTAATAATTTACATTAAGATTGGAGGTTGTAATGTGAAAAAGTTCAAAGGGTTCGAATTCTTTTGCAAGAGCCTGAGCTTTTGGCTCGGCGGCCTCAGGGAAGCAACCCCCAGTCAGAGAGTTGAGATCATAATCAGCATGACTTCTCTATGTCACTAAGTGACAGAGTGAGCAGCTGAGCCTGTGTGTGTGTGGGTGTGTGTGTGTGTGTGTGTGTATGTGAGTGCAGGCAGGCAGGCAGATGTGCAGAATGTGATTTCGTCGCTCACCCGCGAGGCAGATAAGAGTTGTTTATCATTAGCGGCCGTGTAGCGATAAAGAAGGATGGCGAGTCTCTAAGCAATCAATAAACACCCTGGTGTTTCACTCATTACTTTTCCTGCTCTGCAAACTTTGAAAACTCCCATATAGATTCCTATTGTCTCTGTTTAGTTAAACCTTCGCGCCATGTTTGACCCCACAGATAGAGAGTTGTGTGATGGGTTTTTTTGATTCTGTCAGCTGAATTTCAGTATCTTGGTGCATTGTTCGCATAGGTTAATGTGAATCTTGATCAGTCTTGTGAAATCGGCCTGTCACAATAAGCAATAAATCAGTTAATCGCATGATGAATTAAAACAAGCTCGATTGTTTTTCTCTTTTCTCTTTCTCTCTTCCCACCAAAGGCTTCAGTTTGGTGATTTGGTCTCAACCAGGCCCTTTCTGAAGGAGAATTTACTTCATAATTCACTTTATTTGTTGTTTGGGTCATTTTGCTTATTTATTTTGGATATTTAAAATGCCTTCAGTTCCTGTGTTAGCATTTTATTACTTGAAAACGGTCTCAACATTATTGATTATTGCAATAACTTCTTATTGTACAACAAAATGTGTTATTTCAACATGGCGACACCTAGTTAGACACTGTTTGCAGGTCAAAATGTAATTAGGCATTAGCGACCACCACTTTTATTTCGGTCAGCTTATAGTTGCGTGTATCACCAGCTGTGTTTCTGTTACAAATTTGCTCAAAACTTTGTCTGTATCCTGTTAATGTTGAAAAAACACAATTTCACAATTGAAATCACACGTGAATAAGTTTGTTCATGCGACCTCTTGTCGCATGAACAAACTTATTTGTCATTATAAAATATGCTGCATCAAATCAAATTTTATTTGTATAGCACATTTCAGCAGCATGGCATTTCAAAGTAACAAGTACAAAAACACAGTCATGCAACATTGAAACATTGAATCAATCAAAACATTACATTACATCAAGTGCCACTGTTAAATTTGTAGTTGATTATGTTTCAAATACAACTCTAAACAGGTGGGTTTTTAGTCGAGATTTAAGGGCACTCAGTGTTTCAGCTGTGTTCCAGATTTGTGGTGCATAGAAGCTGAATGCTGCTTCTCCTTGTTTGGTTCTGGTCCTGGGGATGCAGAGCAGACCAGAACCAGAAGACCTGAGGGGTCTGGAAGGTTGGTAGAACAACAGCAGATCTTTAATGTATTGTGGTGCTGAGCCGTTTAGTGATTTATAAACTAACAACAGTATTTTAAAGTCTATTCTCTGAGCTACAGGTAGCCAGTGGAGGGACTTTAAAACTGGTGTTATGTGCTCTATCTTCCTGGTTCTAGTGAGAACTCGAGCAGCAGCGTTCTGGATCAGCTGCAGCTGTTTGATTGGTTTGTTGGACAGACCTGTGAAGATGCTGTTGCAGTAATTAATGCAACTAAAAATAAACGCATGGATGAGTTTCTCTAGATCTCGCTGAGACATAAGTCCTCTAAGCCTGGAGATATTCTTCAGGTGATAGAAGGCCGACTTTGTAACTGCCTTTCTGTGGCTCTGAAGGTTCAGGTCAGAGTCCATCACTACTCCCAGGTTTCGGGCCTGATCACTAGGTTTTAGTTGTAATGACTGAAGCTGTGCATTGACTCTAGATCTATAACTCTAGATTGTTCCTCTTTAGACCCAAAGATAATAACTTCAGTTTTATTTTTG
>CAEGAE010089602.1:0-38611 GCA_903067095.1 Girardinus metallicus | reverse complement strand
GGATGGATGGATGGATGGATGGATGGATGGATGGATGGATGGATGGATGGATGGATGGATGGATGGATGGATGGATGTGTTCAAGGCACTCAAGATTCCTCTGTACAGAAAATACATTTTTGAGGATGCTTAAACCACACAGGTTTAAATCTAAAATTGTTCTTAGACTAACTTTGAAAGGTATCTGAAAAAAATAATATTTTTTTCACGATAAATATTAGTATCACTGGATTCGTACTCCCAAAAAGTTTTTCCTCTGACCTTAAAGAATGATATGTTGACCTTTGAGCTGCAGACACTTCAAGAGCTGGTGGCTGCCCCTGAGACGATAACTGCCGGTGTGTTAGTGTCTCACTGTAAACTGAGTTGACAGAAGCTGCGGTGTCTGCTGGGAATCCAACTTTTATAGCCACCTTCTTCTGGAGGCTTTCAACCCATTCAGGCGTGTCTCCACTGCCTCCTTACCTGAGTCACTCCCGTCGTGTGTAGCAAGCTGTCAAATACAAAAAACAAGTATGATGTTTTGACCATTAATGTCTCGCAGAAGTCAATTTCGTTAAAAGTTGTCACCTGTGTCTGTTGGCATTCCATCATGTTTCCATCTCCAAAAAGTCTCCCTATTGTTTGTTCTCTACTCTAAGCATTTCAAAATTCTGCCATAGGGTATTCGGGCAGATAATAATGCTAGAGATTGATAATGTTCACAGGTGTTTATGTTTCAGCATTCCACCTGTACTTTTAGGTATTTTGCAGTGTTGCAAATTTTGTGAAACAACATCTGTGGTTTCAGTTTTTGTGATAAAAAGCTATATTTTGGTAATACCATAGTACAGAGGGATCAGACGTGGATGCATTTCTTACAGAAATTCATTGAATTAAAATGTTTACCAACCTAACCCTTTCCATATCATCTAAATGTCAATGATTATTGCTTACTGCTAATGGAACACTAAACGTCTGTTTCTCAGCCAATTAAAATACGGACCAATTAAAAAAGATCTTGAATTATGTTACGAATGATATTGACTCAACAGTTCTCCAGCACACAGTCAGTAACACCCTCCTCTAGGAAGATAAGTCACAAAATGCCATTACCAAAAAAAAGCTGGCTGTTCACAGAGTGCTGTATCCAAGCCTATTGATGGAAAGTTAAGTGGAAGGTGTGTAAGCAGGGATAAGTGCAGGCTTCAGGGGATTGTGAAAACAAAGGAAGAGGTTTACAAGATGTGTTGGTATTTGAACAACTGCCACACTCTTCAGTCTGAATTGTTGATGCAGGGCAAGGTAAATTCATGCTTGTATGTTGTTCATATCAAATTATGACCGTGCCATATGGATGTTAAAATAAAATTGATGAGATCAGAAAATCTCTTTTCAACCTGTTATTGCCTGATTTTGGTGAGCCTTTGTGGATTGTTCACCCATTCTCCCCTGACATAAAACAGTGTATTTTTTTACGTATTGTCCACACAGCTTCTCTATAAACCTGAGATATAGTTTAGCATGAAAATCACAGCAGATCAACTTTTTTTTTAAATGCCAAGACCAGCCGTTCTGGCACCAAAATCCCCCTTTTTCTCATTCTGTCGATAAGTTCAAGCTTCAACAAGTCTTCCTCAGCACGTCTGCATCCCTACTTGAGTTGCTACCATTGGATTAGAGGATTTGTTATTTGTGAGTCACTGCTTTCTGTTAGCAAGCAGTATTTGAATGAATGCCCAATGGTGAAGAATCGGTAGATGATCTTTTTGAAGAATGATGCAACAAATTGTTTTCTCAATTTTACTACTTTATTAAGTATGTAAGTATCTTTATTAAACCATACTATTTGAGATTGTTTATTTAATTGTTTATTTAATATTAAAATACTACGTAAGACGAATAAAACCTATTTTTAATACAGAAATGATGTATTAAGAAAAAGTGTGTTCAGTACCTGCTTCTGAAATTTAATGAAATGACATCAGACTTGTATCAAAGGATTCTCAAAGATGCTTAAAGGTCATTTTCAAAAGGTACTTTTAATGTGACAAATAAGTTTAATAGGAAACACATATTTAATTTGTTGAATATACCAGTATTTTATAGATAAACGTGGAAAAATGTCCGTATCGGTAATTAAGGTGCACATACCTATAAGTGTAGGGACAAAAAACCCTGTGGTGTTTTCAGAAGCGTTTTTTGCTGCCTCAGATAAGGTGAACTCATCTTATCACCTTCTTTATTGTTATGTAACCTACTCAACTGTGACATCATTCACACACACACACACACATTTTTCTGTAAGATTTGATCTTCTACAATCCGCCTCTGAAAGCGCTCATCTCTGACACAGCGTAACACTGCCAAGTGGCGAAGGTGGATTCAGAAATGTAGAATAGAATAGAATAGAAACAGCCTTTATTGTACTGCAAAAGGACAATAAAGAGAAAAAAGAGGAAAAAAATAATTTAAATCAAAATTGTAAAAATTAGATATTACTTGTAAAAATATGGTCCATTTTACTTCACTATTCTTGCGGAGGATATGAGGTTCAGTGACAGTCACTTTTGAGCCGATCTTCTGAATAAAAAAGAATGTGCAAGAATTTTAATCTGTAGATGTGCAAAGGGAATTACAGACAATTCTCAAAAAAACACTGCTAGCTGTACTTGCAGCGACATGTGTCTCATCAATGTATAAACTCATGGGAGATGAATAAAATTGCATGCCACCCTTTTCAGATTTTCATTTAGTTTTATTTTATTTTTTTTATTGAAAACTGGGGACCATGTACTTTCCCCAACACTAAAAAGCAATATGTTTTGTTGGTCTATCACATAAAATTCACTAAAAATAGTTTGATTAGACTTTAATAAGTTTGATGGAGACACGGCCAGACGAACAAAAGAAAGGCGGAAAACTGTATGGACTATGTAGAATGGAGTGAACTCTATTTCAGCTTGCGCCCCACAGGAAATCAGTAAAAATGATGTGGATGTAAAACATTTCAAGTAATGTTTGTAACCCGGTGGTTACAGGGATCTTTGTCAAAAGAGCACATGACATCTTTTAGGATGTTCACTCTTTCTCTTTCACTCAAGTTATTTGTACCAAATATTTTTAAGCAATTTAGGCAGAATATTTTTAGAATGACTGTAATGCCTGTATATTAAACATAAAAATATTACACAGAGTAATTGCTGTTATTTAATAATAAAAAAAGAAACTATTTGCTCATTAATCAAACCCATCACTGTGTATAGCAAGAGGGATGATAGAGAATGGAAACTTATGTTAAAATGTCCTTGGTTTTAATGTTGTTTGTTCACTTTCTTTTGCCCTTCACAGTTATGCTCTACTTTGTGCTGTAAAACAGCAATACAACACTATGAAGTTTGTGCTTGAAATGTGACAAAGTGTGGAAAATTTCAAGGACTGCCAATATAAGAGGAAAAGAAGCCTTTCCAGATTAGCCGTGGATGCCTTTTTTGCCTTTTCTCTCATTCAGTGCACCTCCGAGAGCAGAACGTAGTGCTGAGTTTCTTAGTGCTGAGAGAAGGGAAAAGATGCGCCTGATAATCAGATTGCTCCTGGTTGTGTGGTCAAAAGGGTGGGACTGGTTAATTAGAGGGCCATGGTTTTGGCTTTCCCCGCCTGCAGTACTGGTACATTATGAATGAGAGCTGGAGGTATCACAAACCTTGAGATGTGTGGATTTGGTTTCCTGGTTGTGCTGTTGGGGGCTCATCGTGGTGTTTTGTTCATTTGTAGAGGCAAGCGTTGCCAAAATAACCCCAGGGCCATTTCTAAAAAACAAGAGAAGAGTTTGTGGTTTATTGTGATTTTCCCAGGATGTCAGCTTTGTAAAACCTGCTAATCACAACCTCTACTTTGTTACTTTGCCTTTGAATCACCTTCTTCATGTTCCACGAACTGATTTGTTTTTCAGATGATGAGCAGCTAAGCACTCCCAGCAGCTCTGCTTTCCTTGTTGAGGTCATCCCTGATGATAGATGGGCTGTGTACGCACTAACTAGACCGGGATGTACTACACAGAAATTGCTACACCCCCAAAAATCTCATTGAGTAACCAGGTGTGCATCAGGACTGGAGCCGGTGGTCTAAACAGAGATTGATGACAGTTTGGAGGGCAGGAGAAATCAGGCTTAAGAAAACAGCCGGATCAGGTGCAGGACAGAGAACGTCATCATTTTTGCTTTTTTTTCCACCTCAAAATTACTTTACTACAGCTAATGAAAGCTACAATGTCTCTCTTCCAAAACATTGTGTAATGTCATAATTGGCGGAGAGGTTTAGTGAAAGAAGAGCCACATTCTATGGAGGACAAAAACCGAGAATTAAAATTAAAAGTATAAATTTGTAAATAAGAGAAAAACTTGTATGAAAAGCAACCTTTTGACTAATTCTGGTGTATTTAGGGAAATGTTAACTAATATGCATTATCTCTACAAATTAAATTAAATTGCCCAACAAATAAATCAATACACTTTAAAAAAAAGAGCTTTATCTCACCTTAATGAATTAGTATTTATTTTTTAGCGTAGTTTTATCAAATAACATATTTAAGCACATAGTATGAATTCTACTGTTTTTAAAATATATTTTATGTACAACCTGAAATATATTTCATGTAGAACATGAAATATATGCATTTATGCATATATGAGTACATAAATGCATATATGTGCTCATATATGCATTTATGTCTCTTTAGTGATTTATTTGTTGTTTTTTTCCACAAGTGCTTTTATTTCAGGCTTTTTCACATTTTTTGTCTCATTATTTTACTTTCCTTTATGCATTTCTGCCTCAGTATGCAAATGAGGAGTCTCAATGTCTTACAGGAGCAGTACGTAACTTTTATAAAACATTTTTTGACATATTTGTTGAAACGGTCACCAAGCTGTGACAGTATGCTATAAAACAGGTAAACTGTGAAAGAAAATGGCTCTTCTGCCTTTAATGTCTTCAGCAGTTTGAGCTATAGTAGTTTGTCTGTTGCATTAAACCACCTGAGCCCTTTCCAGCCTTATTCCATCATTGAAATAAGGACAGGAACATTATAGAAGTACAGTTTTGGAAATACTCTAACCATCACAGTTGGTCCTTGTCAAACTTGCTTAAATTTTTACTCTTGCTAATGTTCACTGCTTCTAATTCTCCCACTTTGAGGACAAAAGGTTGACTTGTTGCTTAACATATCGCACGCAACAACAGGCACCATGATGAAAAGATGATCTGTGGTCGCATTGTTCTGCTTGATTGGTGTATAGTGAATGAGTTGGAGACCAACTAAATATCTGGATCACAACTATGCTCTGAATAGCCTCCTTATTGTTCAACTCATTTGAATTCCTCCTTTTTCAAAACAGATTCCAATCGGAGGCTCAGTCTGGGACTGGCCTTGCTGAAAGGGCCGAGCTCATTCCATTTCCAGCGATGGGAGTGATTGGGGAGAAGTGAGCCTGAAGATTGCTGAAGTAATTAACATTCTCGGCTGGTTGGCAGATCCAATCGTCTTGTCTCGGATGCAGGAGGAGCCGTTGTACGCGTATACACACACGCGCGCATACACAACAGAGCTCCAAATTCAAAGTTTAATTGCATCCTGCAGCACAATAAAACGTGTCCTCATATGCGCAGACAGCTGTCACACTCAGAATTTTGTACTGCTTTGATGATTTGGTTAATGTGCAAGTGGAAGTCAAAACAACCAGAGCAGCTGTCGTTTACGTCACATTTCTGAATGTATGTCACTGAAATAGTTTGCCGTTTTTGTGCTGGTGAGTATCTCTTTAATGACGCCATCGTAAGGCTGCAATTTGTTAAATCGGAAAGGATAATGTGTGAGATCTTGTGACGTTTTCTCTACTAAATTTCTTTGGTTCCTTCATCATTGCCAGACAATTTTAATGATTATCCTTTTATTTTTATCTCAAACTGGAAAGATATTGTCTCCTTACTTTTCTTTGCTCGCTTGACTTTCTTTTACTCGTTCATCTCAACTTTCCACTCAGCTGTTGTTGCTTCATCTGTTTTTCCCTCCTTTTTCAGTTTGATTTGGTTAGTTTGTGCATCAGATAAAACACACCGTAAACACTTTTATATTTTAATTTCCTAAAACTTAAATGTGAAGGAGTCCCTTAAGGAAAGCTATTTAAAACTTTTTTCTAAAGTGCTTGAATTTTCACAGATGAAGGGAAAGATAACTGGCAAATAATCACATATCTTTACAACGGCGCACAGACACACTAATTTCAATCATATTTTCCAAAATGTTATAAAAAAATCAATTCTACTTAGTAGAAAATTCAGACACTGTCCTGCATTTTATTCTTAAAATTAAATATCCATACGCACAAAATTAGAAAAACACAGGCTTTTCTGTGTTTTTTTTTTTTATCTTGCATCCTCTCCATTCTGAAACCTTACTTTCTACTTTAACAATACCTTTGTTGATGGCCCAGATATTATTGCACTCATCTTATGCTTTCCCTTTTTCTTTCTCTCCATCGCCTGTTAAGAATCGGAGGCCATTGTCTCAAGGTGACTCAGAGCATCTGGAGCTGTTCGCCACAATATACAAAGCAATTTAGTCGCAGACAGGAGCTGTGAAGAGACCGGACTCCTGCCCTCTGGTGACTCCAAACGTTGTGGCTGACGACCCTGTCAAGGTTGCAGCTCATAGTTCATCTGCATACGTAGAAAGACCTAGCAGGCAACACAATTCAGTTGATTCCTCTTGGAATTAATCTTGTCTGAAGACAAATCAAAACCAAACAGATTTAGGCACCTGATGAAAAAGCTGAGTGTCCCTGGTGGAAAATTAGGAAGTGATGTGTGTCCGTGTAAGAATGTCAGTGAATAAATCAATAATGCTTTAGCTTCTTAGGAGGTCCTTACAGGCATCTGAGTCTTCTTGACATGAATATTAAACCTCCATGCAGGTAAGGGCGTCTAATTGCTCTTAATTTCTCAATTTGCATCCCTCCCTGAGGAAAGATTATTGGAATATTTGTGAAACATGATGGCTGGTGTTAGATTGTATAAGTCCGCAGCCAATCCCATTGATTGCTTTTATATGCATGACTCACATATTGTCTCTCATCTTTCATCACACGGCGAAATGGGTCCTTGATCAGCTTTGATGCCGCCACAAGGCACGCAGTTGCACACACACGCCACAATCTGTCAAGGCTTTTAGGCAACGGGTGACAACAGTGACTGCAGTGAATCCTAATCATAGGGTTTAGTTATCACCGTACAGATTATAGAAAGGAATCAAATAAAAATAGAAGTTATATCCTCATGAATATTATTATTGAAATTATGCTTACATATTATACTACCTATTTTCTATTCCATTTGTGTTCCTAACAAATAGTTACTAGAAGAAAAAAAAGTCTTTATTCTTGTTTTTTTTTTCTAACTTGACTACTTCATTGTAGTTGTCTTTCCCTTTAGTTTTTCACTTTTATCCTACAAATGAATATAACAACTTCACAGAATAACAGTTGGCATGAATACTTATAATCATATAGTACGTATTTTTGCTATGGTTAATATCTACAAGCTTCAAAAATATAAAATTATAAAACATCTGATAGTTTCCACATGTTTACTGCACAGAAAAGTTGACCTTTTTGTCGCTTTCTGTTTGAGTAGCACAAAATAACAAGTTGATGTTTTCCTGTTCATTATTTTAACTATCTGCTTATTTGAAGAAGTCTTTAGCTGGCTGCTTAGCAGACATAACTTGCAGCTTGCCAACTGTAGTTGCAGCATTTCGTTTTTTTGAATGTGAATGACAGTCGTTTAGTTTTTAAACCATGAACATTTGCAATTTAGAAATATTTCCAAACAGTCACTTCTGTCGGTCTTGAAACCACAAGAAAATTTTAAGCCTGGGAAAGATAAACAATTATTAAATTATTGAAAAGGGATTTGAATCACTACCTGTCATGGAGAGAACAAAATGTTCCCAAGGAGAGGTCTGAATTGATGCATGGCCATTTCAAAATATATTGTGGCAATTGAAGTCCAGTCCTAAAATACTGGAACAGTGTTGTTGTAACGCTACAAAAATGTTTTATAGAGGTTTTTCTCAGACATATCCCGTATATTTGTAAACACAGATTACACAATAAACTGGAAAAATTAAAAAATACGCTTTTTATTGTTTTTTGCTAGATATACACCATTCATGTACCCTACATTGGGACAAAGGTGGATTTGTTTGACCAATTTTCAAAGTGATTAAGTAAGAGAAGATACTTCATCCACATTTTTAGACAAATTTTTGTCTTCAAATACTTTAAAAATAAGCCAAAACTACATATTGAGGGAAAATTAACACTTTGTTGTTGTGCTCACAAGCTTATCAAATAATGACTGAAGATTGATTAACTCTTTTCTATTCTAAAGGATGAGAAGATTTCAAATTACTTTGAACTCTAAAAATACGGGATCAGTAGCAGAGCAGGGGATGTAATCAATATTACAGTCTAGTCCAAGGCAATGCTCTACTAACAAAGCAGAGAGTAATGGAAAAATCAAAGCGCTCAATGTTTGGTCTCTGTAACATTACTCATCTGCTCTCCTGAATGGAGTCTTATCTCATCATTGCTACACACAGAGAAAGAGAGAAAGAAAGAGTGGTAGAGAGTAATTGCTGTAGCAACCGGTCACCTTCAGGTAAAAAACCTAGTCTAAATTTACTTCAAGTAGGTGTTGCTTAAAAATTTGTAAGATTCATCATACCTAACCCAAAATTTCTCAGGTTTACCATAATTATCAAATTGAAAGTTGGTCTGTTTGTGTTGTGTGCTTGTTAGTCAGAGGATGACCCCAGAAGGCAACAGCAAGCGACTGACCTCCATATGACAAGATCAGAGGAGTACTGGATCAGTGACCAAATACTGTTCTTCATTTATTATTCACACTTATTTTTGTCTACAGGACGACTTATTTTAACTTTAGCATCAAACAAAACTAGAGTACCATGTCCTTATTCCTAATGACACTTCAGTAGTTCCTATAATAATAGAGAAGCAAACTCAAACTGAACAAAGTAACACAATATAAAGTCAGTTACTCTGTGATCAACTGACTTCAGGAAAGATGAGAAGATCATCTTATTTTATCAGACTTTATTCTAAGGGCAATGGGTGGATAGAAAATTGTACTCTTTCCAATGAATGTCTGGAGATCCCAAGGTGTCACCTTGCAAAAAGGGATATACCGTACATTCCTTCTACGACAGGATCTGACGACTTGTAGACAATTCCTCCTGGAATTCGTTATACTCAACCTCAATTTTCTGTTGTACAAGTGGTGTATCCATAAATAGTTGTCTTTTATAACTTTTTGGCACAGTCAGGCTTCATAAGTTTAAATTCGTCCACAAGCATTTGTTTTTGTCTACCATCACTATGTTTGCCAAAATCTCTCTGTGTTTTTGACATTTACCACGAGTGGCCATACCGGTAGATGAAGCCCAGGACAACACAGTCCCACACAAGAGGACTCAACCATCTCCATTCTAAGTGACAATATTTATGCATTTTTCAGTCTACAGCTAACGAGCCTCTCAGTTTGTTTTATCTCAATTGATATGTTAAATGTTTCTAATTCATCATGTGTTAAAATTGTGTAAAAGAAGAGTTACACAGACAGATATTAAAACACGCAACCTTATTTTTTTCCTAGAAAGGAGATTAATTTCTTTGTTGAGCAGGGAAAATGAAAATTACCAATGAAAAAGGAATTAGCCTTACCTTATTCTTAGGTTGACACAGCTACATATTTAAGACTTTGCACCCTATTATGCTGCAACATAATACTTATCTCTAAAATCAAATAATTTGTTTGAAAAACCATTATTTTCTGTTTTTACTTTTATTACTTTACAAACTTAAACAGGAGATGAAATGGATGTTGAGTGGCTGAAGTTGTCCAGATCTTGTGTTGTTTTGGAGCTAATTCTAGCTCCATTATTGTGGTGTTTTCTAATTTGATTTCTATTTTACTTCAGTTCAGTTCTTTGTCAGTGATTTTAGTTTATGTTTACCTATTGGGTACGGTTATTCTGTGTTTAATTACGTTTCTTGGGTATAGTTATTCTTTTGTGTTATATTCATTTCTAGTACCTTATGTACTCTCTCTTGCCCACTGTACCGTTTCCTCTCTCTTCAGTCTGCCGACGGCTCTCTCCCCTCACACCTGCAACCCGTTAACTTATCATCCCAGGTCTTTTGTTCCAGCATTCACCCTCACAGTAATTAAACCCTCTTCTTGCTCACACTCCTTTCTGGTTCTTCCTGTTAAGCCCTGTTGTGTCCATGTGTTCTCATACTGGCTTCTAGTTCCTAAATTCTTGTGTTTATGGTCTGCTCTGTCTCCCTGTGGTTTTTGTAAGTTTTTGACCATCACCTTTTTCATTAAACGTTCACATCAACTCTTCCTCTCTACTGCATTTGGGTCCACCTGCAAACAACTTATCATGACAGGTGTGACATTTAAGAAAACCATCCTAAAAGAAAAAAATCCCACCAAGATTTTTAAAAGCCTCCGAAAAGGAAAAGACAAAACAAAACAATGATTTCTTTTTTTACATATACTTTACACAGAAAAGAAGCTTAAAGCTACAGAAAAAGACACACATATATTCATTCAAAAAGGCTCTTTAATTGGTCTTTGTGAATAATTACAGGGTGTAGAAGCCTGGTAATATAGGTACTATAATCGTTTTCACTTACCTCATTTTTTTTAATAAACAGTGTGAGTGGATGGTAAAAAGAGGGATGAAAAGGAAGTATAAAAGAGTCGAAAAGGGGGAAAAGATCACTGGTTAACTGATGTTATTAATAAAGTAGTACCAAAAGCGTCCATAAACTTACAGCAGTTTTTAAACAGATTTTTTTTTTTTTATGTGCCAGAGGTGTATTTAGAAAAAAAGGGTGATTATAAAGTCCTATATGTGGAATACATGAATATTACATTAACCAGCCTCAAATAACACATTCGACTATGCGATTATAGTACTTAGAATACATAATTTATTCAACGTGAGCCTCACACTTAAATACAGTGAGGATGAAATGTGTGGGTTAAGACACCTAGTGCTGGTCAATGCTGTTCTAATCCGGCAATCGTTTTGCAGATCATGTTGTTGCGGACTGCTTTCACAAAGTAGCTGCTTCCTGTGACTCATCATTATGACTTGGACTGATTATATTTTCTTCAGAAAACTGGTGTACTTTTATGCCTTTTAAAAATCAGTACTGATTACCTCATGTCAAAAATAAACACTTCACATCTACATCACAGCTTTTTTTTAGCTGTCTAGTCTAGTGATGGCTGCCTATCCAATGCTTCTTTCCAGATGTAAACAGACAATAATCAATGTTGAATTCCAGCAATCCACACAATAAAAATTCAAACACACACAGAGCAATAAATCTCAGGTTACAGTTAACCATTTGTCAATGACATGGTCTCCTGTGAAAGATGAACTCTTATGTGGGAAAACAGCCACTGAGTTAAACCAGTCAAACCCAGCTTTCCACAACTTTATCAAGGATAGATTGGTGAAAGTCTTTTTCCAAGAGTCTGACCTGAATTACTATTTTTTACCACACAATGACACAATTAAAATCAACATAACTGTAAATCTAACGACAAAAAAACCTTTCCAAAGTTGTAACATTTATTATTCTCATCTTCTGTATCTCCACAGTTTTCATCCAGTAAGGTTGTCAATCAGACTTCAGATTCTAGACTGGAAACTCGTCGCCAAGGCCGAAGTACACAAGGACTCCCAACAGGCTGTCCTGTTCCTCCTTGCCCTATCTGGGCTTCTGAGCCAGTCTGAGGTCCCTGATAGGCCCCATAAGCGCCATACACATTGTCTTGATACAGCAATGTCCGCTGTCCCCCACATCGTCCACCACCACAGGCCAACAGCTGGCACACTGGGCTGGAACTCTGGCTATGATGCTGGAGATCCAGTGGACTGTGATAGATTGGGAGACCGGGGTATGAGTTCAGATAGTGTGTGTACTGTCGGCTGAGCAGGCTTGTGGCTCTGCGGACCATACCCCGCCCTAAACCACTTCCATTTCGAACTGCTTCTCCGTATGTTGGGAGGTGGGTGGAGTGGGAGTAGCGCAGTCTCTGGCCCTTTCGTCCATTTGGCCTCCTCTGGTCCTCCCTTATATGGAGGTAGGCCTGGTTCCTTGGGAGGCACAGATTGTTTCGAACATGGGCAGGATTGTAAGGCTTGGCAGATGTTGTAGGAGTAACAATGCATGGAAACAGGTCCGGCAAGGTTGAAGGTGATTGGCTGGATAGAGAAGACTGCGATTCATCAAGATGATGAATTTGGTCATTGCCCCAAGTTGCTTTGAGAAAAGAGGGGCGGCGATGCCTCCGCCAGCCCCTCAGCACAAGGTCCTCTGGAGGCCAAGAGCTATAATTTTCCACCCGTGGACACATCCCCTCTCCTGAGTAAACATTGTCAACACTTGGGGCGGAGATATGATTCTCTTGGAGGTGATTGGCTTTAAGTTCAGTCAGACTGATAGTACTTTTGTCACACTTACCCTGATCCCCATGTTTTCTCCTTTCCACTTCCCCATTCTCACACTGAAAACTCTTGGACCTCCTTTTCGGTTGTGAAAGGCCCAATTGGATATGTTGGTTTTGGGGTAAAGAGACTGGATGAGATGTATAAATGTCAGGTAGCTGGAATTCTGAGTAGGCAATATAAGGGGAGTGAGAATGGGAGTCTACATAAACCCTCCCTGTAGTCTGGTAGTGGTGTGGGTGCTGATGAGGGAGCGTCTCCCCTACAGCCAGATGAGGAGTGCTCAAACTGGACACAGGAAGTGGTCTGTCATACAGACACGATGTTGAACGAGTTGGAAGTGTGTAGCGCAGAGGTGTTGGTCTACTTACACCCCTGTGTTGTTTCAAAGAGGTAATGCCAGTTAGAGGTGGGGTGAGGGACCCCTGAGGAATGGAGCAGTGATTTTCAGCAACATAAGCAAATCCCCCCGGAACGGCCTCAGTGGTGACTTGAGGGACACGAACAGGCATACTACTACCATGACGAGTCAATTGCTCTATGGTCTTGGTAGCATTGTCCAGGGAACTCTCAACATTTGCAGTGGAGACCAGATCCTTGGCAGTACGAAGCATTTTTAGCATGTTTGCTTGAGCATAGTTGGAGGTCAGATCAGGTTTGGCCAAACCAGATGAATGTCCTGGATCTTCTACTCCTTTGAAGCAACTGTAAATACCCTGGTATGGTATGTAAGACAAGCAAAGAACATTTTAGTTATGAAATAGAAGTAGAGCATAGTAAATAAGATATGTAATTTCAAACCGACCAGCCAAGTAGTCCAAAATTCATAATTTCACAGGCAGAATTCTAAGCAACTGGTGCATCTGAAACAGTCACCCACTAACAAGAAAACCCTTGATTTTTACAATGAATCACTTTGTTGCTGAGTCATGTTTAAGGCAATAATTTACTGTGCATTCTCCCAGAACAGAAAAATTCTGATCAAACCATTTGGATTGCCCCAGAAAATGCACAAAAGAAACGAGCCTTAAGTCAGCTTCAGAAAGCAAGTCCTTTTGAATGAACAAAAAACAAAATCCCTCGACTTTTCTCTGGTTACAGCTGGCAGAGATATCAAAAAGGGCCACATTTAATTTGGAGTTAGAGCTGCTCATTAGGAACTAATGACAGCAATTTCTTTAGAAATCTGATCAAATCCAGGCACAGTGGTATAATTATATACTCAAAAAGACCATCCATTAGAGATTTCTCATTATGCCTTCAATCAGTCTTTTTTGCCCTTATGGCCACATCCTTAAATAAACGTATAAAGAACTAATTTAGGCTAACTACAGCAATAGCTTTCAAATCTAAAAGCTAAATTAACAAGCTTATAGAAGCTTTTCAATGTGTGGTGTTGGACTGAGTACTTTGGCTACCATTGAAGTTCTCCAGTTAACACCCTACTGTTAGATGCACCCACTGATTATAATTAATCTGACTTTGAATAAAAAAACTGTAAACGTAACATAAATGTATAAATAAGAATTATTAAAACAGTCTTTAAATATCTCTACAAAATGTTATGCAACTGATTCAATTAAAGTAGGACAGCTGGCCATCTAACTACTTAGTCGGTCTCTTGGCCCACTTCTACACAAACAGAGAGTGAATAAGCTACTCTTGGTTTTTGGGGGGTTTTCTTCTTTTTACAAAAGCCTTACCCTGCTTATGGCCAACAGGAAGTCAAGTTTATGAGACTTGTGGAGAGAGTGCCGCAACTTCCAATACAGCAGGTGTTCCCAGGCGAAGACCAGCAGACTGAGGCCCATAGCTACCAGAAGCATGTAGAAGACACCAGCCATGTTATCAATGTCCAACTTGCTGCTCATCACCTCGTTTTTCTCGTTCTGGCAGATACCAGAAAGCCAAACCGTCTCCAGGCGTTCTGTGTCTCCTAAAGGATTAGAAATGAGAGGGAGCAAAAGGAACAGTCAGAACTTTCAGAAAGTGATGACGATGATGATAATATGCACATCCCAAATTCTGATGACTGAAAGTTACTAATGTCTATTATAAAACTTGTATTGAATGTGTGGAACGAAAAGACATCGTTCCAACAGAGTTTTTATTCAAAAATAATTTATCTAGCCCAGACAACAGTATTAATCCAGAATTTGCATTCCCGTTTGTCTGTAATGGGAATATTTATTCTTGAGCACAGAAAATCTTTACCCAAAGAAGACACAAAAATACAATAAACTGATAAACCAGTTTTGTTGGTGTAATACATTTATACAGAAGATGGGAAAGGCCTACTACTATTGATTTTAATATTGGTGGGAGGGAAGAGGAGTGAATGGGCTCTCCGATGGGTGTGTGTTGTGAGAGTGTGTGTGTACTGCTGGCATGCTTGGATGCCTCTGGGTTTGTGATGTGGGGTTGGTAGGGTGCCCCGTCTTTGGAGCGCTGGACCGCCCTTCCTTCTTCCTGCTGCTCTTCCCCACACCCTGGGGGCCAGAGCATGTGTTTGATATTTGTGTGCTGGTTGGGGGTGGCCCTGTGGTGTAATGCATGTTGTGGTTTGGGCAAATAAATGATTATAAGACAAAATGTTGTATATCTACTGTCCATTTCTTTTCTACTTCTAAATTATGAAGTATTTTGTGTTGTTCTGTCACACTAAGTACCAATAAAACACATTCTGGTTCTTTGAAGCAAATTTGTAATTTTACTATCTTGAAAAACAACGTTTTCCACTAAAGATAATGCGATAAATAACAAAAAAAGAAATATCATACAAAGATTTCTGTAAGTAACCTTTTTTTTTTTTTACTGTGTCAGGTTGGGATTTGACTTCAACTGATAGCAATTCACAGAATTTTCATCAAATTTGCAAAAACGTCAGGCATAGTGTACATTCAATGATCAGTCACTGATCACTGCGGAAGTTTTTTTTGTGCATGTGTCTTCAATGTGTTTTGTTGTACTACAGCTAATCCTAAACTGTAACAAACACTATCACATTTCTCAGGCACAGCTCACAAACACACAAACAGTGCTAACATATGAAAATGACATGAAGGTAGTAAGACTAAAATAGGGCATAAACAACAATCAAATTATATTTAGTATATTTAGATATTTGTTTGAAAGGCAAGTATAATGCTTTTTAGAAAAATATATGCTTTTGCACTAGAATTGCAAAATCTCAATTCAAACCCCTCTAAAAATGAAACTAAGATAAATTAAAACCTTTCAGAGATCTTGAAGAGCCTTTGAATTAGATGAAAAAGTAAAGTTAGCTTTGGTGTTATCCCTCTCTTTGTAGGAGGTTTGTTGGCGGAAGAAAGAGGTTAATTTAACAAAGGATTATCTAGAACATTTCTTGATCCCTCTGAACGGAAGAGGCTCAACTGCCCTTATCTTTCACACGTCACAGAGCACAGGAGCAAAGGAGCAAAGGAGCAAAGGGGCCAAGGGGCAAAGGAAATAACCTACAAAGAAGTCAAGGGATCGCCCTTTCTTTACTGCACAGCTATATCTTTACATAACTATTTCTTCCCCTATATTTCATTACTGTGGATGTTTGTTTTAATTCAGTGGTAGAAGATTGCCAAAAGCAATTTTTATGCACATTTTCTTGGAAAACTATGTTTTTCTCTCATAGTTTCTTTGAAAGACAAGCACCTAAACCCCCTTCTTCCTTGTCAAGTCTCACTCTAGTTAGTTTTAATGTGTGGTTCAGATCTAGTCAGGTTGTGAGCATCTCCATTGCATTCTGATTAAAACATGATTTGTGAAAACATTTGACGTTGTAAAAATGTGGACAGGTTTAAGCGGTATGAATATTTTTACAACGCAATCAATAACCTAGTAAGATGTTGATATCAAAGCAAACATCAAGATGACAAACATTGAGGTAGTTTAAATCTAGTTTTTATTATTGTTAAAAATTGGAGGGGTTGTTTCTTTCCCTTGCTTGTTTATTTTTTTAATCTTGCCATCATTAAAATTACACAGGAAACTAACTTAGGAATTGTTTTGATGATGTTTCTCCAAAAGCCTTTGCTACCTTACTAGCTGTTATTTTTCTCTGCCCCCACTAAGACTTAGTCGTAAGACATCATCAGTTTTCTGTAGCAAGTGTTGGTGGTTTTGGTGGTGGAAATAGATCAGATGCTAAGCAAGAGGTAGGACCAGTTTAGTACTGGGACAGGTTAAGTGAAAAGACCCCCGATGTGGCAGTGGTTGTGTAGGCTTAGGTGTGGCTTTCAGTGGAGAAAGGAAATTAACTATGTACCAGCAGCTATCTTAACTAGTGTGCTGGTGTGTTTCTGCAGATTTTGTGAATGTTTAAGAAGGATACAATCCTACTGTGGGCACTTCCTGCTGGTTTAAAATATTAACTCTTCTAGTTGAGGTCAAATTGCAGCTGATCCAGCAGTCATTAATCTAGACTCTTGCCAGAAACGCATAAATCCTTAACCAGGAACCAGAGGTGTGCACCCTATACTCACGAACGAATAAAAATCAACACATTTTACAAGAAGAATCAGTAGGTTTTATTAGCCATACTAAAAGTTTAAAAGAAATGTCAGAACTGACAGAGCATTTTCTAAGTAGTCTTGCATACCAGACTTTAGCTAATTTGCGTCAAATCTCAGAGAAACTATTCATGTCGACAGTTTACCACGGAGTCAAGAGATAGTAGACTAATTTTGCATGTAAAAGGATTTTGTACATACAGTATTTGAGGTTTTTGGGGTTGCAATTAGTTTCCTCAACTTTTTGCATTTGGAGTTAATTTATTTTCCTTAAATAGTGACATGATGTGTATGCTTTGTTTGGAGTTGTGCATTTGAGTTTCGATTAAGGTGGTTTTATAAACTGGTAACTACCAAATTATTTAAACATCAATCAACGATAACTTTACAGCCACTGACAATTAAAGCGATTAATCAAGGCATCTGTTAGTGGTTAGGATAGCTGGGACAGTAAGTGAATATTTTGGTCGGAAAGTTGATGTGTCAGGAGAAGGAAAAAGTACAAGAGTGAGGATTTGAGTGAGCTTGACAAGACCCATATGACAATGGCGAACAATTGAGTCAGCATATTTCCCAAACTCCAGATCAGAATGGGTATTCCCATCAAAAGTAAACCATTAAACAAAACTACTGTATGTCAAATTGTTAAAGAACTTCATACTGGTTCTAATACAAAAGTATCATAATGCATAGTGCATCACAGTTTGCATGAAGCTACATAACTGCAACCCAGTCAGGAAGCCTTTGCTGACCTCTCCCAACCGCTGAAAGCACCAACAATAGAAACATTAGCATCAGAACTGAACCTTGGGTCCCACCATCCATGTGGATGTTGAAATGTACCACTTAGCTACGTAGTTTTGCGGACCATGTTCACCCTTTCAGTATTTGATGTTGAATGTGGTTTCTTTCAGCAGGATAATGCAACCTGCCAGTATGCAAACATGGTTCGAGTGTGTTTGAGGTGTCAGTTTGGTAGGCATATTTCCTAGAGACCAGTACAATAAAGCATAGAAAAGTGCTGGACAAAAGTTTTATTTATTGAGGGTCCACCTTACAGCTTATATTATTTAAAGTTTGTGATTTAGAATTGAATTGGTTACTTTACCTGACTTAAAATAGTAATCATTACTTTGTTTTAAGGAAGATATTTTTGGGGAAATAAAAGAAGCACCGCAGATGGTACCTCATATTAACTTGTCCTTTTGCCCCAGTACTACTTCATTAGAGCTTCTTCAAGGCTTGAGAGTTTGAAATAGAAATATATCTGTCATGACATAGAGATATTCCCCCCAGGGAATGATTGTACAGTGAATAATATACAGATTAAATTGTCAAAAATTGTCTTGAAGTGGCAAGACTTTGTGCACCTTGCACCAAAGTCTATTTGGTTGATGAATAATTCTTTAGATCCAACTTATCAAGAGGCGGTGATCCTTGAGAAGAAGGGCTAGTCAGTTGGACAAAGACTTTGAATTCAAGCACTGCACAATTTCTAATTATATGCTGGGATTATAGGAGACTGTACGGTTATAGTCAAAATGGGAGAGCTGAGATTTTGTCTAGAATTGCAGGTGTAGTTTCATTTATTGATAGATATAAAATATGAACCAGGTCATTGGAATTTGCTTAGAAAGGAGCTTACCATCTCCAAGAAACTGTAGCAATGCCAAGTCAATTGGTCGTTTCCAGCGGGAGTCTTTCTCCAAAGCAATGCCATATCCTGTGGTGGCAAACACTTTCCCACTGCCAATGGTTACCAGTTTGCAACCCTCATCTTTACCAGCCATGTAATTCAAGACAGCAGCATCATAGATGAAGGCGTCTAGTTTCCTGCAGAAAAATAGATCAAAAGTAGCTCTTATATGTAATGGATTTCAAAAGTGTACAATGCACTCTTAACATATTGAGGTTGTGTAGTGTAAAAAAAAAAACATAGATGGTTACAAAACTGCAGCAAAGTTTGCTGACAAACATGTTTGTAGGGGGGGAAAGTACAAAGAATATATATATATATATCTATATATATATACTTGCACACACTATTTGTGTGCAAGTATAGAAAGGCTCAAAGAATCCAAAATCTAAGTGCTTTTTTTCCAAAATGAGATGATAACATCAAGTGTTTGACAGTGCTTTTTATAGCCAACAAATTAAATAACAATAGATATGACTGCATCTAAAAATACAGCCATCACACTGGCCTAAAACAAAAATAGGTTGTAAAATACAAAGCACATCAAATCTCTGCTGTGTCACCAAAATTATGATCATTGCCGCCTTGTCATCTGAAGCCTTTTCTGTCACAAGAATCACTTAAATATAGCTTCCAGTTAGTAATTATGCTTATAGTGTGAACAAATCTTTACCCGGTTTTGAGGCTCTCCAGAGCTTCTTCCACCCCCTTCTGGTTATATTTCATCATGTGTGTGTGCATATCGGGATAGTTGCTGCGAATGTTCCTCTCTGTGCTCCCATTTGGAACTGTCCCGAAGCGAAAAGGAGGATAATGCTCCTGTGGTTTCTGAAACTGCAGAGACACAGCAGATGGGGGGAGTGGTGGAAGAAGATTATTGAAAAGGAAAAGAATAGAAAAACAGGATTTATACGTCTCTAACTGTTCCACATGTAATCAGTTTATAACCAGAAACTGCAAGGTATGTCGATGATTTTGAAGTTGTTTGACTACCGCAACGTAGTACACAACAGTGAAGTGGAAATTTGATGTATTGTTGTCTTTAGGGACGCATGATATGTTGGTATCAGTATTGACCAATATAAGTCATTTTTTAACATAATAGTATCTTCATTTAGCCAATTTTCATATCGGTGCATCCTGAGTTTTTTTCTGTCTTTAGTTTTACACATTTTTGGAAAGTATCCAGAGCACAGCAAAATGACAGAGAAGGGGGATGATGGCAAAACACAGCAAAACATATTGTAAGCCAAAATGGTTTAATAAAGAAATGCATGAGGTGTATCAGGAAAAAAACTGTTTGGGGGAAAAAAGATAAGAAAGGCCAAAGGAGACAGAGGAGGTGACAGTGGAAAAAAAAGAAATTTAACATGGAAAAGGTTGGAGACGAGGGAAAAAAAACAAAAAAAAAAAACACTGCACAGTAAAAAGAGAAGACTTGACCAAAAAGATAATATGGAGGGAGGGAAACAAAAAACTGTTTTTTCCTTTCTTGAACAAAATTAATTTTGCATCAAAAACCAGTTGGATATGCATCACATCGTTATAAATGGACTGTTAAGCTCTCACTCATCTCAATTTGATTAAGCCTGACAGCAGCCATTCTGTATTTGTTTGAATAATTCTGATCCAGCTGAAGTTCACACTTCATGACGTTCAGCATAGTGAAGCAGGAATATGTTCGTTGGAACTCAATGAGACCGTAAACAGAAAGAAGCTATTCATCTTTGTAACTGCACTGACCTTTTGAGCTGAGTAAAATGAATAGATCCAATCAACCAGGGAGTTTGTGAGTGAGTATGTGTGTTAAATATATATAATCACTCTTCAGATGGAATTCCAATAGAGTCAACTAAAATACTACACAGAAGACCGATCAGAGGCTCACATTTTAAGCTGACAACTAGAAAAAAACTGCCTGGACAGATAGTAAAAAATAGGTCTTTATTGTTGTATAAATTTTATAAAAATAAACAGAAATTGTTTTGGGGATTTAGATTACCACATCTCATGACTACCCTGTGTTAACATATTACAGTAAAAGTAATCTTTCATAAATATTTTTATAATATGATGGTTGGTAATTGTAAAATATCCAAGTGAAAAACTACTTTTGGGGTGTCTGGTTTCTCTAATTGTTTTGCTTTTCATCATATATTTCTTTTTCTGGGGGATTTCATTTGTTTTATGTCATTTAGTATGTTTACTATGGGATTGTCTTAACGTATTATGTACTATGTACAATTTATAGTAGTTTTAGCAAACTTGGACATTCCTGATTCTACATTATCAAATGTAGACAAAGAATTAGTAATAGCTAAACACTATATACAGCACATTATGTGTATTCTGTGTACAGGAACTATGCCATATTGTATTGTTCTTTTTAAATTAAAGTTCTAGTAATTAATTTTGTTTGTGTTCTCATATTATGCCTGTGTCATTTAAATGAATCTAAATGAATGGTTGTAACTTATTCAAAATATAGAACCCCTAATGGTGGGTACCCTGTGTGATTTGTTGTTACACAGTGGAGTTCAGGTTTAAATGAGGTATTCTCAGAACCATTCATATGAAGTTTTAAAAGTTATTTTTCTTTTTTTATGGAAGAAGTCTATCTTTAATAAAAAAAAAAATGTCTTCCAGACGCAAGTAGTTTATTTAAATTTATTATAAGTTTGTAGCTGAACAACATGTCAGCAGCACAGAGAGTTTGTAGGACTGATACACTGTTAATTCACTTAAGAACATTTATTGATGATAAAAAAACTATGTATATAGGGAAGAGAACTATCCTTTATATAGTACTTTAAAGCAGTGAGATGTAATCTAAACCTAACTCTTTGCTGTGTTGTATCTCGGCTTTAAATAGCACCTATTCACGTAGGATTTTATTTATTAGAGCTTTTAGAACCTTTTTCCAAGTTGAATGTTTGTGTGAAAACATTCAAGCCATGAAGAATGTGTCTGAGACTTGCTCTTCTATTTGGCTTACTATTTTTCAAAAATCTTTTGACATTTTACAATCTTGTTCCAACAGTGTGAGATACACTGCAGACGGAGACCACATAGTGGGGAATATTGATGGAGAGACCCAAAATACTGACAGAACAAGTTAAGACTCAGACAGCATCCATATTGACAGACGGCAGTAATTGATTAGTCAATCACACCACTGGGCTTCCCACTGAAAGGAAAAGGACAGAGGCTTTCATGACAAAATCCTTTTGCTGGATTCCATATCAGAGGAGTTTTGTGAGTCCGCTGGCTCGGTTGTGGTCATGGCCTATTAGGCAATGGATTTTAAACACCATGGAGAGGACGCAATGCATCAGCATGAACTGTAGATAAAGGCCAGGATGTTTTCTCTATGTCTCAAAGCATTACAAACACAGCATTACTGCCAACTTTCTAATTGCTACTATTGAACTGTTGCGTGTTCAGTCCCTTACCTTCTTGTCAGAAAGGCCAGACACGGTGTCAATATATTGTTCCTGGATCATAAAAGCAGCCAGGTTGGCGGTGTAAGAAGCCAGGAAGATGACAGCGAAGAAGGCCCAGACCAGGACCATGATTTTACTGGTAGTTCCTTTGGGGTTTTCAATGGGGACGGAGTTGTTGAAGACGATTCCCCACAGCAGCCACACTGATTTCCCTATCGTGAACGTCGGCCCACCCGGAGCTGAGGAAGGAAATTGTGGAGAGTCAGTGTTTGAATGATAAATCTGGAATTTCCATAGAAAGGTTTCCCTTAGGTTCCTCATATGAAAACCATGAGTAAATAAAAATATAATAAACATTGTGAAAACAGACTCAAAAATGCTTCACATAAATTCAAATATTTCAGAAAAAAAGAAAAAGTGTCTGTATAAGGGTTTTAAATTCTGAGACTAATTAATTTCTAAATTGACCTGAAGGTGGATTTGTTTTTGTAAATTCAAATAACAATAAGGCCCTTGACAGTGCAAAAAATGTAAATATGTCAAGTTAGATAGCAGCTAATTAATGGAGATACAATGAAATACAAGCCACAAGTGTTATAGTTGAGGTTTAAAGCTGCAGCAGTTTGTGCCATTTGAAGATGATCAATGTTTGCTTTTGGCTAAGATGAAAGAAAATAAACCCCATAAGTAAGATAAAACGAGATTATCGTCAGTAGGCTCCTTCTATACATTCTCAATAACATTTTTAATTGTTTCTCAATAATTAAAAATGAGATTATGTGACACAAAACACTGCATGTCTTTTAAAATATACATTAAAGAAAAGAACCTGAGCGAATCATACCTAAAAATAATTATAATAATAATCGCATTGTGTATATTGCACTGAATCCTTAAGTGCAACTGGCAATTTTCACAATGAGTCATTGTAGAAGTGATAACATTGTAATTTAGTTACTTTCCCTCATCATTGTTGTCCACTGCACTGTGTAAGTAATCCTGAACCTTTTCATGCCCTTGTTTAAAACCCCACATAAGGGAGGAATTTCACTGCCTCAGCCCATTTTCAGTGTTGCCACTGTTGTTCAAGCACAGCAACAGAGGTTACCTCCTTCATCAATCACACTTCAATTAGTGCAGCCAAGATCGCTAATTGAAACAAGGAAATGACCTTTCGGACCTGGATATAGGCACGGTCTGCCAGTGCTGCATGCTGGAATTGATTGGGTCTCTCACAAAAATTATGCTTGGGGAGTCTACCCATTGCAGGACATGCAGACTGCACTGGATTTAGGCAGGCTTACTGTGTCAAACGTGGTGTGATGGAAACTGAGAAGCTTTGAGGTATTTGACAGCTGTTTTTAGAAAAATGTATATAAATAGCAAAATGTAAACCCAAGAATGAGGGATGATAGAAGGCAGCAGTGGGATTTTATTATGAAAACTTGCTTTTCTATTATTCATCCATCTTGTAAAACTATTTACACCCTTTGAAATTTGCTTACATTTTTAATATTGAAGCCCTTAATTTCAATATATTTTGAGGGATTTTTTGTATGATGGACCAACACAAAGTGGTCTATAAATACAAACAGAGGAAAAATTATACTTGACTTTCAAAACATTTAATTAAAAATATGAAAACTGTGGATAACATTTATATCCAATCCCCTGTACTTTCACTTTTAAACTTTTAGGGAGTTTGCTGATCTGAGGAGTGCAAGTGTGTGTTAGCAAAAAGCCACAGCAGAAAGATGCACATATGGACAATAAGCAGAATAAACAACCAATTGGAAGAAAATTTTGTCATGTAATCTCCCAAATTAGATTATTCTGATTGGATTCAGCTCGATCAGAATGAAAGTATAATCTGAATGAGAATGGTGGTTAATGCCCATTTATAATCCAAACTGTGTGCATGTGAACCCTATTTCTACTGGTCTAACTGCACATGTATGCCCTTGGTCATGGTGACCAAGGGCATACATGGTGACCATGTATGTGACCACCATGCCCTTGGTCATGGTGAAGGCGCACATGACGTCCGCCTTCAACACGGACGTCATGTCTGTGACTATACGCTATGTCTCATAAGCAAAACTGGTGTAGAACTGGTCTGTTACGGTCAGATCATCAAAGCATGTTTATTTCCTCCCAATGTCTCATCCTGTAATGCAGGAAGAACAACAGAATGTGTTGCTTAACCTGTAACGTAATTAGGGTGTGTATTAACACGTCAGTCGTTATTAGAACCTGTTATCAGTCCATTATGGGTGTTCAGAAGACAAACTACTGCATTTTTTTTTTATGTTTTACACAAATAGAAATACAACTTCCTATGTTTTTTGTAGGGAAAAACACAAGTGTTTCTACAAAGTATTGAATATTCGACTGATCATACAAAAGTCACAGGCTTCTGTCAAGGCCTTTATTTGTAGGAAAAAACATGTTATTGTGATTCTAAAACAACAAAAATGCAAAAAGGTGGCAGGTGAAGACACTGTACATGTGAAACTAAAATAATAAATAAATACAACTCACCTTTGGCGCTTACCAGACTGCGATTGTAGCCCACTGGGCTGAAATATTCAAACACAAACACAGTCACAGCCACGACGGTCAGGCACATCACAAACATCATGACCCAAACTGCTGGACTGTAGGGCTCTAAGAGAAAAGAAAAGAAAGTAAAACCACACACTTTGAATTTCAAACAAGAATGAAATAAGAGATTACTAAAATCCAAGCTACTCCTGTTGCTTTTTGAAACCAGTAGTGCAAAACAATGAACATTATTTAAAGGACCTGGGATACTTTATGTTGTACACAGTTGGAAAGCCTGTTTAGATGATTGGATGGTATGCAAGGAGATTTAGTTCTAGATTGTAGTTACAGGTGGGATAAAAGCTTAATGGGAAGTTTCCTGACAGGCTTGTAAGACAGAACTAGTGTAACTAGGCCATTCTTGAAAAAAAGACTTAGAAAGATGGTGTTAACGGGGGAGTACGCAAACCAAACGAAGACCTATTTCTCACCAAGAAAGGCAGACGGCGATACTGTGCCGTTGCTTCGCGCTACCATGACACTTATTCCCGTCTCCACAAACGGTACAGAGAAGTCAATGATTTCAGAGCGCTCCTCGTTGATAGTAAGAGAGCCGATGGCCATGTCAGCACGCCTGTAGAAAACCTGATGAGGAAAAACAGCCAAAGAAAGCATAATAAAACCACTGGAGGAAGAGTGTGAGAGAAACTGACCAGCTGCATTTCCTGTGCCTAAAACAAACACTATTTTTAATTTTATGACCAGTCTTAACTTAGGGTGACAAAGTGTCATTTTGTTATCTCGTAGCAGGAAGGTTCTCAAATTTCATTCATGCAGCCAGTCAAGTTTACATGTGACTAAGGATTAGAGTGCAATTGCGTGTTAGCACCTGGAAAGTAGCTGTCTGAAGGGAAACATATTTGTCTCATTACTTGAGCATGAAGGAGGAGCTGAACGCTCCGTCTCGAGATCGCTCAAATCCAAGGTGGCTTTATAAATGTTGCACACAAACACAATTATACTGTAACACTTGCAGAATACCCTCGGGCACAGAAACACGAGCGTGAAGGCTTCGCTGCAGAACATCTGTTCAGAATGTTTTACATTTGGCTGGTGCTTAGTTTGATGTAGTTTGGCAAGTACACGGTCTCTAAACTGAAGAGAGATTCATTCAGTCTCAGTGAGTCATATAGCATTATAGTCAGAACCTTTTACATTAAGTATGTGTAACAGCAATTGGGATTAACTCAGACTAGCAATGAAAGCGTCATTGTTAGTCTGAGCAAAAGTGATGACGATGTGTTTTTAAAATTAAATTAAGGTTAGAAATTTTGTAAATATCCCTGTAATTATTATCATCATTATTATTATTTTCATATTATTCCCTATTGGAAATTTGCTTAGATTTCTAAATTAAAGTTTTTTTTTTTATATAGGCTTATTACGTTTTCTTAATGAAACTTTCTATTTTTTTTTTTACAAAAATTATATCAGAAATGGAGAAACTTGGTAACCTACTGTTTGAAGAAATACTTCATGAAAATTATACTCCTTTGATATTTAGAGTCATTCTCTGTGAAAATGTTAAAAATATACTGCATGAAGATGCTTTGGGGAATAGTGCAAAAGCTTGTATTATTTAAATTCCCTTTCTTATGCAAATTTTTTTTTTTAAGCATTTTTAGCTGAAGTTATTTGAAGTCACAGCGGAAGATATGAAAAGCTGTAGGTTGCAGATACTGGATAACCGATAAACATTTTTGATCAATACCTATCAAGGATCAATTTTAAGTCTTTGGAGGGACCTTTTAAAACACCGTTTACTAACCCGTTAGTGTAAAACTGTGTCAGCATTCAGTCTTACCTCCCCAATCATCCCGTTCCAAATCCCATGCACCAGTTTGCCGTGCTTTCCGTTGGTGACCAGGTAGAGATCGAAGGAGAACTTAATTGTTTTGGATAACTTCTTGAGGATATCTATGCAGAAACCTTTGCAGCACAGTTTGGTGTATGACTCGGATTGGACACTGTTGTTAAAAAAATGAGATAAAATAAAGAAAGAATGCTGTCAGACATACAACATATTTTATTTTTACATTTTCTACTCTGATAATCAAAGACTCTCTCTGTTGCTATATTTGGCTTACGGCATCAAAGCCGTTGTACTCGTTTCACAGAGTGAGTGCTAAATACTTCCAGACTCTCATGCTGACAGCAACCATTGTCAGCTGCAGCAAAGTGAAGGACAGGAGCGCTAAGGTTCATTAGCTAAAATCAATGGCGGTTAAAAGGTGTATTTCAAAGACTTGGAAGGGATGCCAAAAAAGCTGCACAAATCCACTTTCACACAGTCCCACAGAGGCCTTGGTGAAGGGTTGCGTGACTCCGATGGCCTCCAATCAGCATCTATTATGGTCTGTTGTTTTTCCAGCTTCCTCTGTGTAACCTTGCTACTTACTGAGGTGAAAAATAAGATGAGAAAGTCCTCATAAAGATGTAATCAAACACAAAGAGAAAATGTTTATTTCTAAATTAGATGAGAAATTAGGTCAACCGATGAAACAGCAACTACAATTCCTGCCAAAAATCTATTAGGGGCTGTGTTTGTGTCCTTATTAACTGAAGGATCCATTCAGTATGTCAGCAAGTGAACATAAGCGTTGAAAAATGATAAAGACAACCTGTCAGGGGAATAAATGAGCCACGCATAAATAACGAAAAAAGTCAAGTGAGCAATTAAGATTATTGTTGATTGTTTTCCAGAATGTTTATTGTGGATAACATAGCTTCACGAGGTTTTGCTTACTTCATGAGACAAACTCTGAAAATTAGAGTGTTAATTAACTGATGTAGGAGCCGGCCACCTGTCATCATTAACCACACTCTGATTGCCATTCTCCTCACAAGCAGTCTGAAACTAGGCCGCTAACACACAAACATGTTCACATGCAGCTCACTTTCATCTGGGAATTTGTAACAATGTGCTACGTGTTTATGTTGCAGTGTGTGGTCACCTGATGAAAACAACAACAAAAAATGCATAGAAACTGGCACAGTGCGGAGGAGAGCATGAGGCAGCTGGACCAAGAAAGAGGAAGGGAAAGGGTAAACGGCAGACAAGTCACACTCCGTTTGGTGGGAAAGGAGGGCAAGAGGAAAAGAGGACAAGAGGAGAAGATGAAGCAAGAGATGAGTTTGTGACTTCTGGGATTGTACAGAAACTGAACAAGAAAACAGGGTTAAGTTATTCCAGTCCCTGAGCTACAGATGATCACAGCAATTATTTTCCTCACATAATCAAGGACCTAATTTTATTAATGTTTCTAATTTAACTGATAACTGCATTCATTAAAAAAAAGAAAGTCAAATTGATTTAATGTGTGGACTAGACACAAAATCTTATCAAGTATTTTTGTCTAGTTCCTGGTGCAAATATCTTGGTGCACTCGAAATAAGACAAAGCTGATTTACAAGCAATGTTTCTGCAAGATACAGGAACTTGTTTAAGTCAATAATCTTTGGGTATTGATAAAAAGTGCTGTTTATTTGCACTTATAACTAGACATTCTTCCGACATTTTGAGTGATAAGTACGTTGTGCACACAAATATCCTGATATGTCATGTGCCTTTGCATATCATATAAATAATCACATTAAGCCAGTGTAGCCAAAAATGCCATTTTCTGGTCCCAGTTTCTTTAGAAAGAAAACTTCTTAAATCAGTTTGAATAAAAACCTGAAATTAATGCACCATTTGATAAGTAGGATCATTTGGAATGTATGTATTATTAAATAGAAATGCACTTTATAAGTAGACTAACTTAGACTCTATTTGATTAAACTTTCTTTCTGACTATTACTTATTCTGAGCTAAAAAATTTAATGATAATAAAACAGAGAAGTTCATGTTCTGTAATCAACAAAACAAGGACAGAAAATGAAATATACAAACAAAAATGCAATACCACACAGAAGTGGGGAGGATTACCAGTACTTTTTAAAAATATGTTATGGTATACAACCTATGCAGCACTAGACCTTGTGATGTATAAATAAGAAGGATATGCTTCAAATATCTTTTGTTTTTCCGACTTATTAGAAAGAATCAATGATACAAGCATTTTTTTATAATAACTGTTCTAGTTATAACTGTTGAAAAACATTAACTGCAATAATAGCAAAAAAAATGTGTTTTTTAATATTAATTTATAATGTTTACCCCACGTCTTGCCAAACGGCTGCTGTAGTCTTTTCCATTCAATGACTGCTGGAAATAGACAACACCTCTCTAATCAATGCAGCGTCTTTTACTAAGCTAACCTGAAATAAAATACAGGTGCAACCAAATGCCCTCAGAAGTCACCTGTTCTGTTAAGGTGTAGTAGAGAACATTAGAGAACAAACAAGATCATGAAGAGCAAGAAATGCAAGTGAGGTTTACAGTAATGGGGATACTAGGTTTTAAAAGCAGGTTTAGGTCATTAAACTACAGTGGTCACCAGTTGCAATGGCAGAGTAAAGCAAAAATGTTGCAATCACAAAAAACTCATAGCGCATAAAATTTTCAAAAAAAATTTTTTAAATATCCATTGCAGGAACTGATTGTAGCTGGTGGAAAAGACTTGATAACCTCAGCTGTCTATAAGCTGTTTGACCTTTCACAAGGTCAAACACTGATGCTTAGTAATAAATCTTTACACAAATGCATCAAATCTTCCCCTAATAATTTTGTACTTATATTTTATAGGACACAGCCACCAGTGACAGATCAGCGGTATGCCATTTCAACTACTGTAAAATCAGCCTTCCAGCGAAAGCACCTGAAGGCATCTGGCCTGGATCTCAAATGGGTTTCTTATCTGATGAATCATGTACCAACTAACTCTGAAAATCTTTGGATAAAATGTTTTGAAGTGGAGAATGAGGCGTTAACGATGACGAATGAACTGAACTTCAAAACAGTCGCTATAGGAAATGAGTACTTCATATTTTTTCTTATTAGATTTTTGTCATCCTCAAGATTAGTCATTCTAAACGTAAAAAAAAGCCTCAATTCTGCAAAGGATTTTTACATCGGCTGCAAGTGGACATGTACTTACTTACCAATTACGTGCTTGAAACAGGTTAAAGGAAAAAGTGTCAGGATTTGAGTAAGTTTGGTAAGGTTTAAATTGTGAAAATTCAACAAGTGGGTCAGCACATCAATCAAAATGAAGGAATGGACATCCACCAGTGACCAACACAATGTTAGAGAGATGGTCATAATGATATGCCCACTTGGTGTGCCTCGATTTTACTTTGGTAAGAGTGGGGGACAGCTGAGAAGAAGAAAATTCTTAAATTAGTCAAAACTTGACAAAAATACCAAACCTGGTAATGAAAGCCAAGCAACTTTCTGTCAAACACCTAATCGAATTATGGGCAACTATTTCATAACCCACATTAAATTAGTATCTGGTCAGTGCCTAATTCGCCACACTATAATACATCAGACAGACAAAAGTTGGAATTTAGGGATGAATTTATGCTCTTAATCAGCACAGAGAGGTGGGGTCAGCCCCCTGGCAAAGGAAGCTATCATCTGTGCAAGGGAAGGGGGCTTAATGAGCAAGACAAAAAGTTTTAATCATGCTAAACATCTGCTGTACGGTGAAGCTTCTCAGAGTGCCACAGAAAGATTATGAGATTTATATAGCAGCAGTCCGCTCTCCTGCTTCCTGTTTGTTGGTATCAGTCCAAATGGGACAGAGCGAAATAATGAAAGAGAACCAGAAAGAGGCTACGTTGTCCCATGCTTTGACAGATGTCCCACTGTTGGACAGATAAATCTTCTTTACTGGCAGTCACTGTTTGGTTGCACCCAAGAACAGCCGGTACATATCTCTTTCTATAATGAATGTGCATGAAACGGTAAAAAATAAAAAAAATTCAACACATGTGTTCCTCCTTTCCACTTTACCATAATGCATTCCTGCCACACAAAATACATATACAATCTGACAAAATATGCAAAAGTTCAATAGGTATGAACACTTGTGCAGGACACCGATTCTGTTGTCGAGTCGGAAACTTTGAAGATAAAAATGAAGACGTGTGCTAGAACATTCTCTCCAATGTTTGTACTGGTTTGAACATAATGAAGAAGCTGCGTCCCTCTGATGGTGTGGAAGCAGCTGGAGGTAATAGCTGTTTAATGTCTGTTTTCTGCCATGCACCAATCTGTGTTTGATACCAAAGGTGTGTTTTTAAACGGTTTCAAGCAGACACAATTACTCTGCGTTAAATGAACTGTGGAGGTTTGCAATGAACTTAACTAGAGCAGACAAAAAGGAGGGGGCAGATGTCTGGCTTTTATTGGAATGTCTACCTCTGTGGGTCTACAATTATATTTGAACTTATATTATTTTTTTATAGGAAAAGCTAAGGACAGGAAGGCATACTCAAAATGTTTCTGTTCATAGATTTCACACATTATTTTTTTTTTCTCAGAGATCTACAACTAACTGTATCCGGGTCAAAATCTATATGTTTGTGTATTTGAATATGAAGGTCATTTGTATGAACAGGCAAGAAGTTTGTATCCTTGTGTGTACCTCTCTGTGTGATTGGACTGACGCCTGCAGGGCACAGTGTTGCGGACGCATGTGCCGGTTCCTGGGTCCACATTCTCGACCATGACAAAGGGATGCTCCTCGAGGGTGGCCACCGTCAGGTGGCGGTCATCAGATATGTGCTCCAGGAAGCTGCCATACCGCGGCCAGATGGGGTAGCGAACCTGAAGGATGCCGCGAGCAAATGTGCCCACCTGAAACGGTAAACGCGGGGAGAGAAAGAGCTCATTGGTAACGCGAACATTCCCGTTCGGATCTGAAACGACCTTCGTGTCAACCTTTTTTTTATTCACCTGCCATTCCCCACAGGCATGGGTGACTTTATTAAATTATTTAACAGCATTTGCATGTTCTGACCTGGGGACTGGAACATAAAAGGAGAGTAGAGTCGAGTTTATTAACAGATTCTCCACAAAGGGAGTGACAAACACCTACAGCTAAAACAAAAGACAGTTTACAGCACCACATTTATAATATAGTTCATTATGAGCTGTCTTCATTATGTGTTGATTTTATTTTTCACTAATACTTCAGTTAATAAACTTTCTGATTAAACCGACAATTAAAAGTTACACTTCATTCATGTGGACAGTTACAGCGACAATGTCTGAGAACACTGGTGATCAAACAGCACCATTGAACAGAAACATACCAGACAGATACAGTTCTGGAGAAGTTTGAAGAAAGTTTAGGTTGTGAAAAAAAATATTTCAAGTAGTACTATTCAATCCTTCATTAAACAACGAAGCAAATAGGAAACATGCAAACCCACCGAGACATGGCAGGGCATTTAAGATTGTGATGATAATGAAACAAAACGTGTTGAATGTTAAAGGGATGTTCAATACCTAGATTCTAAGTGCAGAGCAAACCAGATCAAACAATAAAAACAAAATGAAGATCATTTCTACTGAAGCAACAAATATGATTTTGCCAATCCAAATCATCCCTATGGAGCACCAAATAGATATTAAAAATAATCTGCGACACCTTAAACAGCCATGTAGTCACAGTTAAGGTAAAAAGCTTCAAAGGAGTACTGTGACATGTTATTATAACAGATGGCGGAGAGAGGTAGAACAGAGCGCGAAGTATCAGAATATGATGAGATGAGACCAATTTCCAACTTAACATGAGGTCTGTTTTGTTGCCTGCCAATTTTGACTCTCATGAGAATTTAAAGACACAACGTGACTAGAGATCATCTGAGAGTTTTGCACATTTACAGCACAATAAAACATCCAGGTTTGTACACACATTAAAACATACAGTTCTGCCAGGAAGTGACATTGACAAAGTGGGTTAGTCTTCCTAGGACAGAAATAAATGAGTTCAACTGCAGCAGTGAGATTACATTTAGACCTTTCTGGTTAGTCGCAGTTTTTCCAATACACCCTCAGGCTCCAACCGTGCGTGTGTGCTGCAGTGTGTAAAGGGGAGTAAAAACACTGGATGGTAAGGTTGTGAATAACAAGAAAGAGATGGCTCCTCCACAAATCAAGAAGGCAAATTATTGAATTTTGTGTCCTTTTAAACACACAAGTGCACCGCAATAGATTAGAAATTTAGTTTAAAATGTCAGAAATTCAATTAAAATCGTGGAAGTGGAATGTCAGCCTACCGAAACATGTCAGTGTTCTGTAGTTTATGCATTCATACTTGGTTGAGGTTATTTTTTTCACTATTCTGTGAATCTACGATTTTTTAAATGGATTTTTTAACCTATTGAAGGGTCTCCAAAGTTGTTGCCTGTCTAGCATGTTAACAGGGGTTTTGCACACTATTGAGTGACACTCAACCCATTGTATGAGTTCTACTGTTATAATTCAATTACTGGAAATTAAAATGAAGGGAAAGACATTTCTTCAGTCCATCTCTCCATAATCTCCAGATGAATCAAAGAATAAATTTGGAGAATCTATCTTTGCTTTAATTGATGTTCCAAATGACTGACATTAAGAAGTTTTACAGCTCAAAGCATCATGATGAGAGAAGTGTGCTACATTTTAAGCAAGTGTGTGTTTGTATTGCAAAGTCTGTATTTTATTTGCTAAAGCTGAGGCTTGTTTTTAACATTTTTACGCCTGCAGGTAAAATAATTTAGAAAATGTTTGCAGTAGAGCTGGAATACAGACAGGCACAGGCATCAGCAAGTAGAAACATGGACAAAGAGATGCTCTCAGGGCCATATGGCTCAGAGAGGTGGCACATCTATATTTAGCCTTTTATACTCTGTAATAACAATAAGATGAATCCCAAATCTAATTTGAAATTGCTCCATAAAAGGAGTTTTTTTTTTCACTTGCATCTAATTAGAACATTAAAGTAAAAAAAAAAAAAAGTCCGTAATGTTGGTGAATGCAAATATAAATTTCTCGCACAACAGTTATATACCTGATGCAGATTTTTATTACGCACCAACACCATGGAGAACAAGGTAAACATCCTTAAATCTGAATTTTAGTGCCACAGAACAGACAAATTTTCATTAAACGTTCTTGTAGACTGAAGGTTAATGTTTGATTCATGTCATGCTCCTGCTTACTTTGTCCCACAGTCTCTCCCGGTCCAAAGCAATGATGACCATAGAAGGGTTGGATAGAAAGCCTTGATTGTTGAATGACAGGTCTTTTTGTTCCCATGTTACATTCAGCATGTGCCTACATGTCAAACAGAGATAAAAGCACAACAAGTAAGCAATCAAAGGACGTAGCTTTAGCATTCTACACAATGGATGTTCCATATTCATTTAGACCAACACATACTCGCAACAACCTGATTCTAATCAAGCCTAACGCTTTCCTCAGAGGGTTTAATTTAATGTCTTGGACGGGAAGCAGCTCATCTTAGTTGATTGGTTGAATGTCAGGATGATACTACTAAATGGTGTTGGCACTTTTTAAGGTCTAATTTCAGGACAGACTGAGTTTCGAACAATCAATCCAGGCTGATTTAAAATTTACAACACATGTAAAAGAGATACAAACAATGTCTTTTCAACAATGTTTAGTCCACGTTATGCTCTGAGGAGTTCATAAAGCAAACGCAAAAACTGTCCTCGTCTGCAAACATGGAGGCAACAATCACTGCTTAGTGAAGCGGAAGAAGATCTCTTCTGAGATCTTACGATGTTCAAAACACCACAATGTTTTATTTGAATGAAATCTGTCCCAGGATGTGTGATCCAGTTGCTCTCAGCATGTGAATTCATGTGATGAAGTGACTGTGTGTTGTTATTATAGCTACTATTAAAGTGTGTGCATTAGGTGGACTATTTACCTATTAATTTGCCGCTGCAGTTTGCCATTTCCTCTCTTCTTCCCTTCATTTTGTTCTCATAAACCAACCAGTTTCACATATTCAGTAGTTTATTAGGTAAAACAGTTATTTTTCTTAGCAGTTAAGCATGTTTTTAATATAACTTAAGAGATGGGTATGGAAAAACTTCAATCTCACATGTAATTTAATTCACTTGTATATTATTTTCCATGACACCCAATTTTCATTCATTTTGGTTCTGATTGGGCAGATCCAATTGAATAATAAGGCCATGTTTAGGGTGGCTGTAATACAAGCAGTTGTCTGGAAATCAGAAGATTTGGAGTGGATTCCAGCTTTCTACAGCATGTTGATGGCACTCAACCCATCAGATCTGTTGCCTCTTGATCTGTGTATAAATAAGTGATGTAAGCATGGCTGAGTGAATGTGACTCAATATGTAAAAGTGCTCTTACAGGTCTGTCAAAAGATTTACTGGTAAAATACATTTACCTGTAAAAGACATTTTAAAGTCTTCAGTTGTTAACGCAAGTACAGAATTCCCCCTAGACTGGTACAAATAAACGTACCCCAATACACAATTTTCTACAGATACATGATACTTTTTGACAAATACCTCAATAAAAAAAACTGGACAGCATTTTTCTACTCTGATTGAAGTGCCTTTAAAAAAAAAGCTTGTCTGTGAAATTACCATTACAAACAACACAACCGCGGATTCTTAGATTGCTAATACTACTGCTGAAATCGCATATTATCATGTTTTGAGAGCTCAAAACTGCAAAGACTTGAGTGAAACGCAGCACCAATGCTTCAATTTTGAAACTCTGTACTATCTATGTTTAAAATTTATTTTGCAGTATAAAAGGAAGTATTGTTTGCTTTGACATGCTGCACTGACAAAGTCTCAGATGGCTAAGCACCCCCTGTGTTCTGACAAATTTAAAATGTTTCTACAAAATCCTATTAATAAATATACATTTTAGAATTCCTAGATTGGCTCAGTCCAAGTCAACTGGTGAATCACCGTCAAATTTGTGACTGACAGTCGTTTAATCTAAACTTGGTCTGCCAGACAGCCGTGGAGAGAAAAAGTAAATTTATCTGCATCTGACTATTTTGTGCTATATGTTCTGCTCCTCTTTCACTCACTGTTTATCAGGTATAACGAATCAGAAAATGTACTTAGACTTTTATTTTTCAGGAAAAGGCTGCTAACAACTCTCCATATGCTGTAGCAACTTACAAACACACTACCGCCTGCTGCTCCCATTCTTAGAAGCCACATCCTTGTGACTGTTTATCGGTAAAACATAATTGTAATCTGTTTAAATGTATATAGAGGTATCACAAAACAAAGACCAGCAAGAATCCACCACTTATGCAAAGTAATCACAGACTGAACACAAGCAATTTGTGAGCGCTGTGAGAATACAGCAGCTCAGCAGCTAACAATGTTGCAGCCTGAATCTGCCATCAGCACCTATTTAAAGGGCAATTTCAAGATTTTATTAAAATGGATATGGGCTGCATTTGATCATCTTTTGTTCCAAAATAACATAATTAGATAAGTCAAACTTGAAGAGCCATATAAGTGACTCTGTATATAATAACTATGACCGGTATTCCTTTTGTATCAATAGTTTTGGTCTGTACTGTGACTTTTTTGGAAAATTTGATCATTTTATATCATGGCGCAAACTTCACAATGTTTAGATCATCCAATGTAAGACAAAGGGAGAGATGATTAAAAAGTCATGCTGTTAAAAAAATGAAGACGTGATTAATTAAACATGCCCCACCTGAACAGGGTGTTGTTCTCCGACTGTTTTGCTGGTTTACTGCAATCTCCATGTCCTTCAGGAATGAAACCATAAACCTTCTTGAAACTCTCTGCCCCTTTGGCTACAATGGCGACCCCCTCCCTTACTCTCTGCCGCAAGCTTTTCCTCCACTGGTCCGTGATCACACCGATCACACCTACAGGGAAGGTGGCAGGTGGAGGGCTGTTGGGGTTGCCTACGGCAAGACTGGGGAGGATCCAGATGTAGCCGGGCCCCAGCAGACCCAACTCGCCTGCTAGACGAAACAGGTACTGCGCTTCCTCGTGGGAGCAGTACGCCAACAGGACCTGGGAGTCCAACTGCAAAAAGACAAGAAATCTGCTGTTTATGAAATATGCAAGACACAGCATTAGATTTATAAACTTCTTCTGGTTCCTTCTGGTCAGTAATATTGCTGTACTCTGGATGTTTTAAACGAACAATTCAGGTTTTAAAATACAAAACCAACAAATGTTTCCCTTTATAACATGATACAATATCCAAAGGGTATTTTGTTACACTTAGGACTCAAGATTTCAGCTCAGAACCTTTACAACAATTTTTGGAAACTTGCAAATTTTTTGCACTTTGACACTAGAATTTGCCTGTCATTTTTATGAAAAAAATAAATAAATAAAAGGCCATTAACTTTTAAGAAAAGAGATTTATTCATATGGAACCATTTATGCATTGTATTTCATAGTAATCAATTGAAAAATAAAACAACAGAGATAAAGAAGAAAGAAATATATTTCAGATACAAGATTCATATGAACTGTTAGAGAAATCCTTGATTTTTACGGATAAGCTGCAGTAAATGGCAACCTTTTCAGTTTGATTTAAAGGTGCCAACAGTTTCTCCGTGTTTCAGGTTTTCCAGCACTGAGAATCAACAAAACTAAATGCTTCCTCCCTTTGTTTTCCTCCCTTTTAGAAACTAGGAGGGAATCAGCGAAACCTCATTGACTGTTTTTACAGAAGCAGACTAACCCAGTGAAAATAAAAGCATGCACACTTTTTTTTTTGTCCTATTGTAGAAAATCATTATTGTGACAATGTTTTACAGATAGTGAGAATCTTAAAATGCAGGTTTGAATCCATAATAACACCAACGTTTCTTGTGTGCTGTGTGGCCTTCAGCCTAATTGAGACTAGTTGAGTTTAGAGATCTCTAAATCAAACAGACTGATCTTGTGGTGACAAAGAACTTAAAGTTGTGTCACTAGTATTCACAGTGCTATGAAAAAAAAAAAACACTTTCCTTCTCCCAGATTGCTCTGTTTTTGTTACATACGAAATGTTTCAACTCTAAAACATTTGTTGACACAAAAATCAAGATGCATTGTTGGCAAAAGACAAATCAAAGGTCCACCATCTTGGCGTTACAATGGCTCTGACTGTGGTTCAACAAAGTCTTAAAACCTTAGAAATTGGTTCTGTATCTTTGATAGTTGTTGATTATTTTTTCCCATATAATCTTGAATTTCCTTGGATCTTGCATAGCAATTATAGACTGGAAAATAACGAGTTTGCTCCATGCTTAAGTATAAGAAGAAAAGAAAATATGAGATTCATCTGCTTTCCTATTTTCATGCAGCATAGTTAATGTTGAGGAAAATATGCAAACTGCTGTTTAATTTTACCTGCTGCAGCATGCGTTTGGTCTTCAAATCATTGGCACCAACCGACATTTCCAGAGACATGATATCCTGCAGATTCCAGAGAAAGTAGGATGTGTCTGTGTAGGATTGAACTATATCCACAAAAGTGTCGTAGCCCGGCATCAAGCTGGTGATTACAGCGAATTCTGCCCAGTCGTACTCCTCCAAGATCTGACAAAGACATGTAAAGGTAAAGGCAGAAAATTACAAATATGATTTGCAGTCTAGTGACTGACTTTTCCCCCGCCAATGAAATAGCTCAACCTCAGCTAGATTAGCAGGACATCTGTACATATGACTATGTTTGCAAGGCTCTGTAATTGTTTCTTTCGGACCAAATAGACCTTTTTCACGCTTCCGCGTTTTAAAGCGGATGTGGGGTTTGACAATTTCCGGTGGCTATAGCGTTAGCATTAAAAGGCTAGGAAAATGGCTCAGT
>CAEGAE010089599.1:0-18762 GCA_903067095.1 Girardinus metallicus | reverse complement strand
GGTGGGCTTAGAACTGAAAGTCTTTTTAGAAGCACTTCCTGTGGACAATGCTGGGGCCAGACTCATCATACTCCTGCTTGCTGATCCACATCTGCTGGAAGGTAGACAGGGAAGCCAGGATGGAGCCTCCGATCCACACAGAGTACTTCCTCTCTGGAGGAGCGATGATCTGGGAAGACAAGCAGCAAGTTGAAGTTCAGAACTCGGCATCGTCCAGAACGTTTCAGTCCAGAAGTCTTGCCAAGTTCTTTCTTACCTTAATCTTCATGGTTGTGGGTGCCAAGGCGGTGATTTCCTTCTGCATGCGGTCGGCGATGCCAGGGTACATGGTGGTACCTCCAGACAGGACGGTGTTGGCGTACAGATCCTTACGAATATCCACGTCACACTTCATGATGCTGTTGAAGGTAGTCTCATGAATACCACATGATTCCATACCTGTGAAGCAGAGTGATAATTTGTTTAAAAACACAAAAATAAAAAGGTTGTATCCAACTGTTAAAGATTAATGCCACTCACCCAAGAAGGAAGGCTGGAAGAGGGCCTCTGGGCAACGGAACCTCTCGTTTCCGATGGTGATGACCTGGCCGTCAGGGAGCTCATAGCTCTTCTCCAATGAAGAGGAGGAAGCAGCAGTTCCCATTTCCTGCTCAAAGTCCAGTGCGACATAGCACAACTTCTCCTTGATGTCACGCACAATCTCACGCTCAGCTGGAGGACAACAGGTTTTGACATGGTCAGGGAATAGATTACCTTAAGGCAACTTGTTCCAGTGGAGAGAGAAGTTCACTTACCTGTGGTTGTGAAGCTATAACCCCTCTCGGTCAGGATTTTCATGAGGTAGTCTGTGAGGTCTCTGCCAGCCAGGTCCAGCCTCAGGATGGCATGAGGCAGAGCATAGCCTTCATAGATGGGCACCGTGTGGGTCACACCATCACCAGAATCCATGACGATACCGGTGGTACGGCCAGAGGCGTAGAGGGACAGCACAGCCTGGATGGCTACATACATGGCAGGTGTGTTGAACGTCTCAAACATGATCTGGAAGGAGAGGGGAACCGTTACTCATTGAATACAAGAGTCCTGAGAAAAAAAATAAAAATGACAGCTTTGTCATTTTTAATGTACAGGTTTCAGTCAAACGGAAAACCAGATTAGTCAGAACTAATCTACAGACATGCAATTTGAAAACTTCATTGCCCATGCTGCAGCTAGTCATTTATTCAGTGCAGGAAAACAGAAACCTGAAGAGATGAAAAGTTCAGCTCATGGAAGAGAAACCTACAAGTTGAGGAACAGGAGGAGTTTAAGACCAAGAGATATTTAAAGATAGTCCTGCAAATAGAAAGTTTTGATGAGACGTTACACTAGTTACCTGAGTCATCTTCTCCCTATTGGCTTTGGGGTTCAGGGGGGCTTCTGTGAGCAGCACAGGGTGCTCCTCAGGTGCAACGCGCAGCTCGTTGTAGAAAGTGTGATGCCAGATCTTCTCCATGTCGTCCCAGTTTGTCACAATGCCATGCTCAATGGGGTACTTCAGAGTCAGAATTCCCCTTTTGCTCTGTGCCTCATCACCAACATAGCTGTCCTTCTGGCCCATTCCAACCATCACGCCCTGGGAAAGCAGCGTTTTAGTTTCACCCTATAAAGGTTTGCAATCATGTTTTCAAATGAAGGGAGAAGGAGGCAAGTTGGTACCTGATGCCTGGGGCGACCAACAATGGAGGGGAAGACGGCACGTGGAGCATCATCTCCCGCAAAGCCAGCTTTGCACATTCCAGAGCCATTGTCAACAACGAGGGCTGCAATTTCATCTTCCATTTTCTAAAAGGGAAAGAAAAATTTTGATCAATAGCTGAAAGTCTTGTAGCGTCTGAACGCTGGGTGTCGCAGTGGAGCAAATCCTCGGTCAAATCCAGAGCCGTGAAACAAAAGGCAGTTTCTCGACCGGACTGGACTGGACATGGCCATAAAAGGCAAAAAGTGAGGGCAGCCTGGAGGCAGCAGTGGCACACCGGCCCGGAAGTCATCCGGGCAGTAGCCCCAGCCTCACGCGACACCGACAGACGGCCACACCCTTCACCGGAGTTACTGGGACAGAATAAATTCTCCAAATGTCGCACATGCATTCCCTAAAAAAATAAAATAAAGCCATTTTCTGAAGTTAACGATATCAACCAAGTCGTGCAGACGTGGCTTTTTGAGATGACATTTGTGAAGAGAACTTCTCAGCTTCTAATTGCACGTTTTCAACTTAAAAAAAAAAAAAAAAAAAAAAAAAAACGACAAGTTGCACCTTAACGTCAAAGCCAAAGAACCAAGCGTTACTAACGCTGATGCGCAACTGGGAAGCCAGGTCAGTTTTAAGCCAGATTTAAGTCAGTGCGAGCGGTAACATGATGCTTTGAAGTTACCGTTTAAAAATGCAACGACGCTAAGCTGAACACCGACACTGAAAGGTTTCCTGGGTATCAAATTAAGCCACTTTAACGACACGTTTAACAAGATTACAGAACATTGAGGACGAAAGCGACAACAATATAAAGTACAGTCTGAAACCGCTAAAGAAGTGCAGCCATAAAACCCTCAACATCCGTTGGTCTTACCTCTGCGAAGGAGAGTTATCAGCTTAGTGTCTGACCGATGCGTTTAGTGCTCGAGCCTGAGGTCGACTGCAATGAAGGCCAATAATTCCCAGGACTTTATTTGCGCTCAGCTTCAGCCCCTTTCCATATAAGGCAAACTTTCCGCACAGCGTCTTCTGATTGGCTCCGCTGCATCCACTGGGTGTGGAGCATGCAAATACCAGCTCTGCTTACTGATGCTTGATACTGAAATGCAGAAAAGCGCCACAAAAAAAAAAAAAAAAAAAGAAAAGAAAAACTTAATCCATATGTAAGTAATTTTAAGAATTAGTTTTATTAAGTCAGCCAGAGGTCAGGGTCAGGGAAATACACCAACCTTAAAATCCTTCATCACTAGGATTTTAATGGGTATTGGAAAAAAAAAGGCAAAAATCTATCATGATTTAACTCATAAACATACTATTTTTTTTTAGTATCCTATCATTATATTCATAATTTGTCTGATTTAGATGAATTAAATGTGTTTAGAAACACAAGCCTGGGCTTACAATAGTTGCTACAGATAAACTGGAAAATTACAATCTCAGGTTTGCTGACACTTTCACACACAATGATGGTGACCTGAGTGACAGATACACGTGGGCATTTTGAGGTGTGTTTAACATCAAAACTCAGCAGACTGTAAATCTCATTATGTGTTACCACTTGTGTAATAGGTGAGCAGGGAACACCTTTTGGCTTCATGATACACAATAGGTGAGTTGGCATTAAATTATGTGGCCATGTTATGACTCATTTTAATATGCGTGCTCACCTTGCAAACATGGCAAACAATTCAACTTGTTGGGGTAATAACTAAATCTAAAATTGAACAAATATTGTAGTGTTCCTCTTGAGAATGAGAGGCAGGGTTAGGCCGCCGTTTTAACTTAATTAGGGCACTGGGGGAAGACTTATAAACTGACACTGGGAATTCTTTCAAGCTCTGAGGGTTCCTAATAAGGATATCTGGAATCCAGCTCGCCAGTAGGGACGGGAAGCTGGGTTTATAGGGACTCTTTTTTTTTTCTCCCGTTGTTAAACACGCACGTAGGAAGTGACCACAGTTGAGGACAGTATCCAGCCTGGCTGAATGAGCTGATCAGGGAGTTGACTTTTCACAGCGGCATTATCCTGCTTTAGACTCATAAGCACCAATTATAGACTCAGGGCAGGGAACCATCCCTTTAAGAGGGCTTTTGGATGACGTCCATATAAGGAGATTTTGGAGGATGTCACATGGGGGGGGGGGAAATGCACAGCTCAGATCATGTGACTAGTCTGAGGAAATGAATGAAGCTCTCTTTTTAGGGTATTCATGTGTTTTTGGTGGTTTTAATTTAAATGGTGTTTGCAGGAACTTCTTTTCCCCTTATTTATTTATATTTTTGATACAATTTACTACATTGAGACTTTTTTTTAGTATCCTACCATCACAGTATTTTATCTGAACTCTGTTTTTAAGCTATTTCAAAACTCAGCAGCATGCATGACTAATACATGAATTACAACACATACGTACAGTAGGCCCTCCTACCTGCGTTACTCACTCACACATTCACAGAGAAACTCTCAGGCCTGGCTCTCTGCTCTGACTAAGACCATATATGGGAAAAGCCAGCAGGTAGCCTCTGTCCACTTTCACCCCTTCCTGACCTCCGGTGCTGTCTCTCCTTTAAATACTGATTACCTTCTTATCCTTCTTTATTTTAGAACATTTTTCCCTCCTCTTTACTGGAATTAACCACTATCCTTCTACTTCACATTACCCTTTTGGGAATGTGAAACAGGTTAAACAGCTTTGCTGCCTTTTTGCCTTTACTGTGGTTTCTCCCAGGTGGTGGGGTAGGTTCGTCACATTCCAGCAGAGTACATTAATTACAAGAGTTATGGCTTTAGTGCATGCTTGAGTAAACTAATGAAAAACCTGTAAAGAAGTATTGTGAAACTTAGAGAACAAACTGATAGGATTTGATGCAGTGCAATGATGAAACCTCTACAATAATTTGCATATATCTTATATATTTGATCAAAAATCTACTCGTGTGTGAGCTGTGTGCTATGAGCTAAACGATACTAGGATAAATTTGGTAATTTCAAAATAAAAAAAAAACAATATCTTAACCAGTAGTGACTGGAATAATTTTGCTCAATTATTCTAATAAATGGTTCGTACTGTCTAACTACACTGCCTTTTGATTTAATTTTAAAATACAAAAAACTATATTAGCCAGTATGTGTGTGTGTGTTGATAAATATAGCAAACAGCTGTACAAAGAAGAATTCAAAACCAGATAAAAGTACATAATCATAACCTTTAATCCTAATAAGTTAGAATATTGTCAAAAATGTAATTTAATAAAAAAATATAGATTCTTTACACATTGTATATTCTAAGCTTCTCTTTTTATTACAAAGGTTTATAGCTCATGAAAACCTCAAAATTAGTTTCTCTGATTATTACAATATCATGACCAGTAAGAAACAAACAGGAAAAACAAGAAGAAAACTGTCCACACACAGGGAGGATGAAGAACAACACTGGTTGGATAAGCACTGCTACTCCTTAACTTTTTCCACGGCTCTTTAACTCCGTCTGCTCGAAGTCCAGCAGGGATGGAGCCATGGATCCTGCAGCCAAGTCTCAGTAAAGCACGTTACACTGCATTTCTGGAACTCTGGCTGACTTCTTGTCAGGGCTTGGACTTTATCCAACTAGCTAAGCCAACAGTTTCAAACTGCACCTTATGATTGATTGAAGAGATGGTTTGAACTTCTTTCTTTGCTCCTGCTCTGCTGCATCCACGCTGCCTCCCTTTCAATTCATCTGGGATTTGTAGCTTCAATTTAGGTATTATTTCATGTTTTGCTCTTAATCCACTGTCCGGACTGTAAACTATTTTGTTGCCATGGTTAGTGATCATTACAAATGTCCAAAAGTAAAAAAAAGAAAAAAAGTTTAATCGAAAATCCTTTTAGCTACTCAGCATCAAAAACCAGAGAGAATAATTCTTCAAAAATATGGAAGTGTTTCTGCCAGAAATGGAGGAATTAAAGTTTTAAAAATAAAAAATCTGAATATACATATGTAATATGTAACAGAGGAACTCTAACATGCAGTCACCTTGACAGGTGCAATGCTACAATGCCCTGAAACTGGTAGGAACAAACTGGGGGCTCGCTTTCTGTAATGTTGATTAACAGGCTGAGCAATAAAAGTGAAACTTGTGCCTTATTGGTCCACATTGAAAACCAGGCAGTGCAGGTAAGAAATGAGACAAAGAAACACCAACACTGGTAGCTACTCCAAAAAACAAAGGCAGGATATGGACATTAGACACAACAAGGAGCCGACAGGGAACAGGAGGCACAGGTGGGTATAAATACCCAGGGAAAGTAATCAGGGAAACAAGGGACAGCTGGGGACAATCAAGGGGCAGATGGTACAACACAGGAATTAAATAAACACACAGAAAACCCAAATCCTCACAATCAGACTCACTTTTCTTTATGACAAGTGAGTCTAGGTTGTACAATTCATTCATTTCCTAACTTTGATTTTTTCTGAGTATTCTGTATCATTGAATCAGTCAAAACTAGACCTTATCGATTGATTTAAGAACAATTCAGGTAAAAGCAATCAGACTGTATTTTGTTTTAAAACAGTCATTTGTATGGAGCCGTTTTTAATTTACCAAACTAAGGACTGAAAACCAAACATCTGAAAGAAAAAGTCACCTTTCCCGATTGGAGTTTCTCCACATATTTCAAAATAAATAAAGGAGCTCACACTTCTGTTGTAAAATAAGAAACACATTAAATTGGGGTATGCAAAAAATGCGAAAGAATGAATTAAAAAAAAAAAGTTTGAAAAAGTGAGTTAGGAAGAGAGGAGCCAGTTTTAGGAAAAAAACTTCTGTGAACAATTTTTAAGCAGGCCATTTTATTACAAAGAGGACAAGTTTTTCTTCATCACTGGAAGGTATTGGAACCATATAATTTATCTATAAGCCATGAAACATTTCAAACTATGCAAATAATTTTCCACAGATGCAGTTTATCTCAAACTGCTTAAGACTTCATTTTAGCTTAATTTAAATATTCCGTACTGTTTTTACAATTCTAACATTCAGATAAGCCTTTAATAAGTTCATTATGTAATTCTCCAAGTATATAAAATATGTTTTCTGTTTTGGAAAAAAAATACACACTCATATTATTTCCTTACATCTTTTATTAACAAGGCATTTAGGTATAACATAAAAACAGTAACAGATTTTCTTGCTCCTCAGGTCATCAAGCAGTCCAACTCTTTCCCATGTCTACCAGCTCCATGCCTTCGCAGTAGGACCGCGGCCGTGACATCCTGACCTGATAGATCAGGAAAAACATCATGAAACCAGATCTTCTCCTCTACCAAACTCTTTCCACAGTCAGACACTCACTGCAGGATTCCTGTGGGATGCCAGCTGCTGCAGAAGTGGGAATGGAGTCCAGTGAATGGGTTCCACAGGCCAGCTACACACAGACAGGTCACTGGCCTTCCCCGAGTCCAGCACACCATCCCCCATGCTCATCCCACTGCCCCTCCAACCATACTGGGAGCTACAGGGCAAACACAAAGCCCAGGAATTATTTACACAGACCAAACTACAAAGAACTGACTGGTGCAATCTGAGGTCAAGGTACAAAACTGAAAAATCACAAATGTTCAAGGCAGATACATGATAAAAGTTTCAAACATCTGTTTGATTTATTCTTCTGAATAGAGTAGCATGACTTGTTATCCTCCAAGTAGCACACAAAGTTAACAGGCTGCTGATGAGGACTTTCAATAAGTAGGTATGGAAAGATGAAAGACAGTTTATGTGAATGCTAATGTGTTGAGTATTCATGTTTCAGGACGGTAAGCACACGGTTTGTTCAGAAATTGCATATGTAATTTGTCTGCACCAACAGCAACATGAACCTCAGCCAAGAAGAACTTTTTCTTCCAGAAGTACACTAGGTTTTCAGAACCGGTGAAACATGTAACCATCTGGAATGTAATAAAGACACAGAATATTTGGGTTATTGTCCCTTAAACTTGAAAAGAAGAATTTAAAAATACCAATTTAACTAAAAGTATAAAGGTTTCTTAATTTCAGCCATTTTAAAATAAAACCTTCTATCCTGCCAATTTTTTCTTATGTTTCTAAAAATTGATAAATGCTAATAAGCAATATATGCAATATTTATGTAAATAAATATATTAAATAAAAATTGGACTATATTATCAAAATTGTCTCTATATGTTCTAACTTGAACGTCACTTTTTGCTTTGAGCAGACTCCATCCTAGGTCTACCTGGGACACTTCTGTGGAGAGCTCTGGAACAGCTGAGCGTGTTCACAGGGCACTGACCCCTGACCCCACACACTCACTTCAAACTGGATGGGAAACAGATGTTTGTGGGATGATAAAATATGTGGCTATTTCTGCCTGCTGATATTTAAAAAAAAAATGAAAAACTTTAAACATGTTTATTGTGCACTTTTTTAAACTGTGAATTTAACTCCCACTTTAAAAACACACACACCTCCATGTAGTGTAACCCTCCACCTGGAACTGGATGTCTTTTTTGCTTCTCTTGTTTATTTGTTGATAGTGGATGATGTTGACTGTGTGTGCGTTTACCTGTGGGGGTAAATTGTGTTGATACGCATCCCATGACTGGGGCAGGTGGAAGGAAGGGACAGTGTGTCGTCATGGTAACAGCAAGGCCGGTCAAGTGCCTGGAGATGCAGTAATTCATCCGACCGCATGAAGGCAGGGTTGTCCAGAGAATCCGCGGATCCGGCCCACGAACGCAGCCAGAACCGACCCGACAGCTCATCGAAATGGTTGAACCTACGATAACTGCACACATAAACTATAAGTAGTAACAGATGTCACAATGTACAGTTACACACTGCAATTTGTGTAAATCTGCAAGTCAGTTTTTCCATTAATTTCTAAACTGCTTTCATTTCGCTCTATTGACCATTTCATAACCAGGTCTTTATAATGTTAGAACATTAAAGGTCATTACTACATATTTTTAAACAAAGAGCTGTTTTTCCTTCAAAGACATTTATAAAATGGGAGAACGCATTAAATTGGTGATCAGCACTGTTGACTCAAAGAACGACAGTCCATTTTATTTTGAAAAGTACAAAACTCAGGCACTTGCTTTACTTTTTGGCATTAGAATAACCTTAGATTGAGATGAAAGCATGTAAACCACAATATATAGACAAATCTAATCTCAGCAGAGTTGTCGGTGGTTTTTACCAGATTTTCTAAAACAGATGTATTTGTGAATCTCATGCATAAACACAGAGACTTTCCCAAGGCAGCAACCATGCAAGAACTGAGACTGAGTATATATTTAACAGTTATTCACAGAACAATAGTTACGACAACAAAAGGAATCAAATGCCCAAAGTTGACTTTATTGCGGTGAAAAAAAGACTTAATGAAAATAGTGACAAGTTCTTGGTATTAAGTCAATTTTTGGTGGCAATAGTAGCTATATTCATAAAGTGTTTATTTGACAAATTTGTGTCCAATTCAGAAATAAAAGTTATGTTACTTGAAATTTCTGGAGATTGAATTACTTGTTCTTTGTCTAAGGATTAAAAATATCCTTAACACCATTTGCCTTCATTTGGATGAACAGGGAGTTGATATTATTTCAGTAAAATCACCAATTTCATTTTGAAAAGTGCAGGTCTATTATTGCAATATCTTGGCTGTAATTAGTAATGGAAATTAATCTGAGCCAGGAGTTGGAAAGGTGTGTCAAATGCTATCAAAAGCAGTGGTTTCCAAACCTGTCAGCTTCCAAACCTGTCAGCTTCTGACCCAGAGAATGATTCAGATTACATTTAGAGCAGAACTAACCCTTGATTCTCAAAATCCAGATAATTCTGAGAAGAGTTATCAGACAATTCTGAGAAGAATTATCTGGATTAACTCTACGACTTTTAGGATTTGAGAATTAAGTGAACACTGAAATCTAGCTAATCTCAATAGTAGGATTTATATGCAACTGCCACTCTTTTCTCAGCAGTTAGTCTAATCTTAGCATACTAGGAGCTGTCGTCATCTTTTCCTTTAATTGTGTCTGGGCACAACACTCCCAATACTTTTTTTTTTTTTTTTATAAAACAACAGTTTAACACTTCCAACTGGTGTGAACCCTTAGTTTTTGATTTAACTTTCTCCCTGACCCGTCTGCTGTGTTCCTCGGTCTTCATGATGTCACTTGTTACTAATGCTCAACCCACCACTACTTGAAGAAAGAGAAAAGTAGGAAAGACAACCTACATAATTTTTCTTACATTTCAATCATATGTGATTTTGTGAAAGTTAATCAAAGCTTGTGGTTGTATAATAATTGACTAGGAAAATTCAAAGTATATTAATTTATTTTTAAAATATGAGCTTTGCCTGCTAGCGTTATGCTAACTAGCAGACCTCTTAACATGCAAAAGGATTTTTGAATTTATTTCTAAACTTATGTGAACCAATAAAATTCCCCAATAGAATCCCTAAATGTTGGTGTAGATTATAAGAAATCGTTAATGAAGTATCATAGGTGCCTGAATACCTGCTGCGAGTTTGGTCCACTTTGGCCTGGATCAGAATGGCTCGGTAGCGCCGCACAGCCAGACAAGCCAAAATGCCAATAAGAATCACTATGATGAGTAAGATGGTGAAACATGCCCCTATGAGCCGAGCTCTGGTCATCCTCGTGTCACACCTTTGACCCATGTACCAGAAGTCATCCCCTACAAGACAACTAAAGAAAACAAAACTCACTCAGACCACAGAGATATTTTCTAATAACTGGACGGAAGGTGTCAGTGTGCTGACCGGCAGACTGGAAGTTGCCCTGGATGGTGTGTGCAGATGCCGTGGTGGTGGCAGTAGTCATAGCGACAGGCGGAGGAGCAGCTGTAGTTGGTGGTGCCCGGCTGGAGGACACATTTGTACCCGGATGGGCACTGCAGTAACCAGTTACACACGTTGCCCTGCAGGCCTGAAAAAAAAAAAAAAAAAAAAAAAAAACATGTTTGAAAGACAAAAGCTGGGGACAAATGTCCACATGTGCGTGGGTTATTGAAGTCACAAAACAAAGCCCATGTTGTGTATTCAACTCAAATTCAAAAATACTTCATTAGTCTCAAAGGGAAATTAAATTCCCTCCACCGGTAATCTGATTCAGGTTACACTTACTAAGAGATTCTAAATGATTGTGGTTGTTGATTACAACTGAGATGGTTTCAACTTCTTTTTAATCGAACTCATTGGTATGTAAACAAACATGTAAAATATGTAAACAAACATGCTAGAATTCCAGGTTTATGGATTTAAAAGATCTCCCACCTTAAATATGACATGAATACAAAATCAACCGAAAAAACAAAACAAAAAAAAAAAAAAAAACAGAACTGTTTGGGCGAAGGGCATAAGTACAAACACACCTTCAGAGAAACCTGAATGGTGAACTGAAAAGATGTTTCAACAAACATCAGTTTGAGTCTGTAGCATGAAATGTCTAATCTTGGCGATATTTAGCCACTCAACAGCAAAGCTTTTCCAAATCTATCAAATTGCACATGGGCCTCTAAAGTGAATTAAACAGTAATTATATATAAAACTTTCTATTAAAGGTATTTTAAATAAGATGTCCAAACAGAAACTATGTAGGACGGTAGGTGGAACGTAATCAAGAAGTAAAGGTGTAGTTAAGCAACATTCATCATCATTAGTGAAACAACTAAGCACCTCACTGATACTTCAGGCATCTTACAAATATGTCTGGCATGATAATAGCAGAAACATAAATTAAGCCAGAGTACAGATGATGAAGGAGTGGCCGGAAATTAAAACATGTTCAGACACATTCTCTGAATGATGACTAGCGACACATCACATCTTTTCCTGCTGGTCACAGCATTAATGACTCTAGAAAGAAGTGCCTTCTATAGACCAGGTGCAATAATCAGATTTTTCATGAAAGAATTGGGAGTTTTACTATACCTGTTGAACTGAGCTCACACAAGTTCAACTGTAGCTCACTGAATTAAGGGATGAACTTCTCTGAGCTGTTTTTGTCTCGACTGTGTAGAAACTACATGAGGAAGACAACATACACTGAGCGCCAGTCAGTAGTGTGTTTGCTCACCTCCAACTGTGATGTTGGTGATCCTACATGATCTGAACATCTTCCCCTGGTGAACAGCCTGAGCTAGTCCTGTTCGTTCCAGCAGTGAAGCGGCTCCATTTACACTGAGCCACTGCAGAGCCTCACTAGTTTGAAACACAACCAGGCTCTGCACTGCCTGGCCACTGGCGAAAAAGTAAACCACAGAAATGTCAGCCTATGCAACCTTCACCCACTTAAATACCAACAATAATTTTTCCCAGTTGAAAGAAAAAAAAGTCACATGTTGTGTTGGGTTGGGTTGGAATGAGCTGCATGGTGAGCCGCGGTGCGGCCCGGGGTCATGACATTAACACTTCAAGAATGGTTTACCAGACACAAAAATCTCCTTCCAATGCCATCATGTGTACCCACATCTTGAACTGATGCCCAACATGCGTGATTAAGACAGATGTATAGAATAGGCATTATAAAACTTTGAGGCAAGGCACCAAGATGGTGGTGTCTTTTTGGGCTAATTCTGCAGAGTTAAATCAACACTATGCCGAGTCTATTTGGTCCCTTTCAGAATTACAGAGTTATTTCAACAATAGTTTGAGTAGTTTTAACTTTTTCAAGTGTTGAAATTACTCAATTTCTTGTTGAAATAACTCTGAAAAGATTTAAATTAACACCAATTCTGATGTTAAGGACCAAATAGACTTGGCATAGTGTTGATTTAACTCTACAGAATTTACTGTTATATGTGGGGAATGCTGTGGAAAACATTAAAAATATAGTTTGGCAAGGTAGGATGGGTATTTTTTGCTGTTTAGTGCTGAACACACATCATAATGAATTATAATAGTAAATCTGCTTTAGAGGATTTGCTTGCATCATTCTGTTAAGGGCTGAAAGATGTGTATCCTTGCAGAGCTAGGACAAAAGACTGTATTGTAGCCAGTAGTTTTAGCTGGTATTTGACCAAAATTCAACTTCAAAGTTTTTCTGTTTTTATTCTAAAAACAGAAAAACAATTTTGTTGGGGGGAAAAATGAACCAAAAATGACCTTTAACTAAATCAGCTTACCTGCTCCAGACTCCCAGCAGCTTACGGAAGCCTGGTGCTCTCTGCAGGTAGGACTCCAACTGAAATAAAACAAATCGAAAGCAGAAGGAGGGCAGAAGTAGAAAAAAACTAAAGTCAGATAGGTACTTTGTTATCTAAATGTGATTATTTGTGCCCATTACAACATCATTTGACTACACTTTCTCACCCATGGCATTATGTCTTCCTCCACACCAGCAGTCGAAGTGGAACGAGACTCTTCTACAACTATCTGCAGGAGCAGCTCAACTGATTCCACTAGACAGAAAAGTGTGATAATCTCAACATTTAGTTTAAAAGAATAAATTATAAGCAGTAGTGACCTCTGATGGCACTTCTTTGCTGGTTCATACCTTCATTCTGACACTTGGAACAGTAATTTTGTCCTTTTCAACTTCAGATTTAGTCATCAAGAATCTATTTTTTTTGTAAATATTTTCTACGAATTGTAAGAAAAATTTGATTAAAAATGCTTAAATCTCATTGCATAATTTTTTTTTTTAGAAAACCTTCTATGCGTCTCTTTTCACAGTGATTTTAGACATCACCCTGACTTGGGTCAGTTGATTTGTAAAGTATGGCAAATTATGACCCCTGATCAAATAATAAATTACTGTGATCTTCTACTAATAGATATTTACTGAGGTCATAAGGCTGAAGGTAATCAACTGGAAAACATTTTTTGGTAAACTGGGAGCAAAACATTACACTGGCAGACACAAACTGACAAATCAGGAAGCAACATCATGCTGAAAAGGTTTGGTTAGCTGGTTACAAATGACCAAAACTTCAGAAGGTATGAAACGACAGAGGAGAACTGACCATCACCCACCTCTAATGGGAGCAGGTTGGTCTGGAACAATATAGTAGGTGGGACTTTTTGTTGAACTCTCCTTAACTGAAGGGGTAAACGCTGATGATGTCACGCCAAAATGGTTCCGTTGGCTGGGATGAAAGGCCTGAGTAGGTCCACCTAGACGGTTATGCTTCGTCGTGCCACTTGGAGACCACTGCCAGGATATGGTCCCCTTCACATCGCCACTATCTGATTTCACCGGATGTGAAGGTATACTTTCAGTAGTAAAGTGTTTGTTTGGAGAGACTGTACCAGAAGATGGCAGGAATAGACGAAAGGTTTGTGAGGATTCAGACGTAGTTTTAGGGTTCGTGCTGCTTGTGTCCATGGAGGATTCAGCCATCGAAGAGGGAAAAGTCACCTGCGTACCATCAGGAAGCCCAGTTTGTTTTTGGAGCACATATGAAGGAGTAGATGAATCCATGGGTGATTTTAAAGTTTCACTAAATGATGGTGTATGCATTTGTCTGATAGTTGTTGTACCCGATGAGGTCTGAAATTTGATTATCTGTGCTGGTCTGGTTGTAGAAAAAGATCCTTCTTCCTTAAACAAAGTTTGCATCACGTTTGTGGTGATGTACAAATTAATCCCACTTCTTTGCATTCCTTCTGCCGATGTTTGTATGTCTATTCCAGGTGTTTGTGTCGGGATGGGGGAGGAATGCAGGGAATGAGAGAGTCTCTCCATGTTTTCAGGAGAGTTTGTCTGACTCTGTGTGGAAGGGGTGACTGTATGAAACCCATCCGTATTGTCCAGCCCATCAGTCGACTTCACAGCAGCTCTCCGAGAGCTAATCTCAGACTCAGATGAGTCACTCTGAGCTGTGTGTGGATGAGATAAAGCAGCCTCCACAGCAGTGGGAATCTCTGCCATGTGGGTGGTGGGTGAAGGAGCCTGACTGGAGCCCTGTGAGGAAGATGGTGATGACAGAGAGGGCTCTGTGCTGGTTGAGTCATGCTGTTTGATGGAGGATTTTATAGTTTTCGAGGATGTGATGGAGGTGAAAGCCGCGTAAAATCCGTCTGGGTGAGCATGTTTATTCTCAGGAGTTTGATCAACAGCACCACCGTGTGGATTTATTGAGGTACTGCTGTCAGACGTCAATATCCCAGGTAAAGAAGAATTAAAAACACTGAAACTGGAAATACTTTGGTTTGTCTGCATATCTGTACGTCCATCCATCTGTGTAACAAACTCCTCCATCTTCAACGTCTGTCCAGATGTAGATCTTTGTAAATCTGTGGTAATGGAAAGAGTGAATTTCGTGTCTGTCCAGGATGTCTCAGTTTGCACTTGGGTTAGGCCAGTAGGATTTTCTGTTTTGGTGTCTGTACTGACTGCAGGCTGAAAATATGGGCGTGTTATGGCAGTCGTGGGAGCGTCAGCAAGCTGAGTCGCTCCAGATGTATCCGCTTCATTGTTCCATTTTTCCTCAGGAAGAGGGAGAGTTTCCCCATCAGTTCTCCCAGCGACTGGGAGTCCCCACTGGGATGAGGTCGGCTGCAGCAGCTCCTTGTCCTGAGAGAAGGTGCTAGACGCAGAGTGAGTACCAAAACTACAAATGTGCCCTTCATGGACATGACCTCTGCCCTCTGCTGTACCCTTCACCACCCTTTGAGCAGCTGTGGCAATGCTTTTATAGGTGGCTCCCGTCACCGACCAACCAGTAGGGTCCTGCTGCTGTTGATGGATTGACTGGCCCTCTGAGGAATTTCTCTCAGCTTCCTGAACTAGATGACCAGGAAGAACACAGAAAAACAGAGGGGCAGAGAGGGTGAGGATGGAGAGTTAAAAATCACAACACTCCCCCAACACAACACAGCAAGTGTGATAAGTTTCCAACAACACATTAAGTGAAAACATTTTCACTGGTTGTTTTGTTACACACCCAGATTAAGCCTGAATAAGCCTGTTCCATCTCTACTGCAGCAAAAACACATTTAATGCAACCAGAGCTAGTGAGAAAGCATGCCTCCAAATTCATTAGTACCAGATAAAGCTCACATGAACTAGATAAGTAAAGGCAGTGTGGTTAAATGTAAATGAGGAACGTGTTTTCTCACCACAGTAAGTCAGATGAATTGAATTTGAGGACATTCTTGGCCCTGTCCAACTGAGGACAGCTTTGTTTTCATCACAGTCAGAGAGCACTGCTGTTTCCCCATGACTCCGCAGGATCTGATCTTCCTCAACACATCTCAGCGAGATCCTCCAATTACTTTCTGTCCATTTTAATTGTAAAAGTAGCTTCTTCCTCAGAGGAATGCCCAACAGCCAAGTGCAATTTGAAAGTGGTGAGCTTTCCTCCGACTGCTGGCTCACGGGGCTGAGGCTGCCGGTGTGGTTAAAGAACCCAGGTAAAAGGAGAGTGATGTGGCCTTCAGGTTCTTGGTCCAACGTGACATTTCCACCACAGTGTTGGTGCAACAATGTCACAGCTTTATCTAGAAGGAACAAACCAGATGAATTAGAGATGAAACCTAACATTTGTAATTATTTATGAAAAAAAAGAGACAAAAAAAAAAACCTCATTTATGGTTTTACATAAAATAACTACAATCATGGACTTCTTCTGGGCTATGTTAGGAGAACTAAAGCTATAGTCCTTCTTCTGATATCTATAAATATCCGTTTGGATGGAAGCACGTTTTTACGTTGACATAATCAATGCACATTTTTAATTGATTGATGCTAAAATCTGTGAGATTAAAAAATATGAAAGAATAAAAGTGTATGATCTGTAGCATTTTTGCACACCTTAGTTTTGATTTTATTCAGATCGAGATATGAAAAATCCCAGGAAACACAAGGTTGAATGTGGCATATTTCTCTCCTCACCACAGTTCTACTGAAGCATCATTTTATCCAGGTGTGCCAAACCAAATAAAGAGCTAAAGCATGCAGGAAACCAGGCCTTGAGGTCAAACTGTTTACACCACTGGCTTAGCCCATTTACCAGAAACATCCAAGATTTTAGCAATCAGAGCTGTTTCACAAAACCAGGATAGCATATTAAGCTGGGATTGTCCAGATATCTTGGCTCAATTTGGTTTCACAAAAATGATAACAAGATTCCATGGCAATTCATCCAGTGCTGCTAGCCTGCTCCAGACCAGGCTAACAGCCAGGATTAGTTAATCCTGGAGCCTGAGACGCTCACACCGATCAGAAACCAATATATTTCTGACATCTGTCTGTTTTGGCCTTCTTTTTAATCACACTGCATTAAAATACCACTACTTTCTCTTAATTCAGTCAAGTGCTATTATTTTAACATTGTAATTTTAGAAAATATCATTATTAATTTTAAAATGATCCATGTGGACCATGTTAATGTTCTATTGTGTTCCTGAAGACCTCTGTTCTGAAGGCCTTTAATAGACCACTGTAGTGATGATGGGATTAGAGAAATGACTGATGAAAAAAACAAAGGTATTGTAATCAAGTCAAACCATATCAGTTGTAGCATGCTTTACTGATTAATTTTGACTTCTCTTAAAATAAGGTTCAGATTACAAATCCTAGTTTTGGCATATAATTAAAGTAATTCACAATTTAAATCACACAATATTTAAAATATTTACATATTTATTTACACCATAAACATCCTTTTGTCTTTGTCCAGGGGGGCTGCTAATAAGACACATTTTACAAACTCCATTATAACTTATCTACTCTTCTGTCTTTTGATTGCGTTAAGCCTTTGCACTGACAGTTAAACAAGAAATTGTCCCTTCCAAACAAAAAAGCATCACAACTCAAACAGGAAGTGAACTATAGGTTATACCAGAGGTACCCAAAGTGGGTCCTGGAGGGCCGGCATCCTGCATGTTTTAGTTCTCTCCCTGGTAACAACCTCCTCAGCAAGTCAATGTTCTTTTTAGACCACTAACGAGCCGTTATTTGATCCAGGTGCGTTAGACCACTGGGTTATACCATTAAAGGCGATATAGGCAGGGACCTTCTAAGTTATTAGTAAGTCATTTGCACATTGTAGTCAACATTTTATCCACATATTCCCCAGATACAGCAAAATGTTATTTAATTTTGTCAGATTATCTTATTATATTGACTTGCATTGTTCATTTATTAGGTTAAAGTTGTTTATATGAGCAGATGACAAGTATGATTATGACGATATTGGCTAAGAATTGTCTGCACTAATTGTGCATTTAATCAAGCTGCTTTTGTTTGCCATCGTAGCATCAATGTTTGTCTTTAGCATGATGTGCTTCAATTCCTCACAATCCTTCAATAAAAGATGCTGTTTGTTTGGTGTGAGGCATGGCGTGTGCAATTTATCTAGCATAGCGTTAGTGAATCTGGGATCGACATCTGGATTTGCTGAAAAAAATCTGTTAATGCACAGTCACCTGAATTACTTAAGACTGGCTTGACTTGCTGCACCTCCTGAACAGGGTTTGATTTTTGTGAAGCGGATAAAGTCAGGATGAACTGATGGCGCCTCACTTTGTCCCTTATCCTGGATTTCTGAATCCAGGATGAGTAACTATAGTAAATATTTGAGTTTCGAGCTATGAAGGTTTCCCGTAGCATGTCTGAACATTAGCCAACATGTCTTACGAGAATTCCCCAAATAATAAAATTCACTTTCCCTGTTTAACAGTCTTGAAATGAAAAAAAAAAATTATATATTTTGAATCATGTTTTCTCCCCCCAATAAAAGAGCCCCATTCTGCAGAATTTTAAACTCAATCTCACACAGCTATCCATTCAATACATTTACAAGTCTGATTTAATTAGTCACAGCCTAAAGATTTAAGAGAAAAGGGCAGGGGGAGTCCAGAGGAAGGAAAACAGTAGATAGCACGTCCTCACGACACAGTCAATAGCTATTAAAACCACTTCAATGAGCAGGTAAATGGCTTTCTACCCTGGGGGCTAAGCCACCCGTCACCCTTCAGTTTTACTCACGTCCTTGACGATATTGCTAGAGGTATTATGTGTGTGTGTATATATATATATATATATATATATATA